>DF357233.1:170838-199925 GCA_000787875.1 Solanum virginianum
AATCGATCTTAAGGCCTCCTTGTCACATTTACCGATGCGACTCATAAAAACTATTTTAAAATCTAGAATACCAAAATTACCCTCGGTAACTCTAAAAATTATGTCAAGACCATTTATAGTGTGAGTTTCACCATTCGAAACTACTAGAACTATCAAAATTTTGATTCGCGATTCCGAACTCTGAATGTTGACCAAAGTCAAATATTGGTTACGAAAACAACTAAAATCACAACTTTGGGCCTAAAAATCTCATTTTAACTCCAAATTTAGTCTTGTAACTTCTCATAGACTAGTTTTAATGTTTCGGAGCTAATAGAATTAATGGATCTTCAATCCAACACTCAAAACTTAGAATGGTACAAAAACTGACTTTTTCAATAATTTAAGCTTCCGAGAATGCCAAATTTTATATTTTCAACTTTTAAAACACAATATTTCAATTCCAATAATATAGATATTTCAAAATAGGCCCAAAGCAACTTACGAAAGAGCAAAATGATAATTTTCATAGATAAGCATAAAAATGACCAACCAGGTCATGACATTATTCATCACTAAAAATAATGTTCGTCTTCGAACAGAAGAGAAAGAAGAGTACCTAAAGCCTAAAAAAGGCTAGGATATCTGGCCCGCATGTCCGACTCCAACTCTCAAGTAGCCTCATCAACAGAACAGTATTGCCACTAAACCTTTATAGAAGGAATATCTTTGGATCTCAATCTCTTGACCTACCAGTCCAATATAGTTAGAGGCTCCTTCTCAAAGGATATTTTTGGACCTAACTCAACATAATCATAAGAGATCACATGGGACTCATTGAGAATGTACCAACAGAGAATAGAAACATGAAAACAGGATGTATCGATGATAATATTTATGGTAATGCCAGCTCATAAGGACATTTCTGGACCCAACTCAACATAATCATAAGAGATCACATGGGACTCATCAGAAATGTACCGACAGAGAATAAAAACATGAAAAGAGGATGTACTGATGATAATCTTTGTGGTAATGCTAGCTCATAGGTAACCTCACTAACTCTCCTCAAAATCACAAAGGGGCCAATGAATCAGGGACTAAGCTTGCCCCTCTTCCCAAATCTTATCACACCCTTCGTGAGTGAAACTTTTAGCCAAACAATATCACCAATAGAGAACTCAAGAGGCCTAGTCTTCCAATCAACATAACTCTTCTACCGACTCTGAGCTATCAAAAGTCTTCGCTGAATCAAATAGAATAGATCCATGGCATCTTTCAGTAGATCCGTACTCAATACATTGACTGAACCTGAGTCAAACTATCCAATAGGTGGCATACACCTTCAGCCATACAATGCCACAAATAGTGCCTTTTGGATGCTAGAATGGTAATTGTTGTTACATGAAAACTCTGCCAATGATAAGTGTTGGTCCTATTGGGCCCTAAAATTAATCACACAAGCCCTAAGCATGTCCTCCAACACCTCATTGGTGTGTTCAAATTGTCCATCTTTCTGGGCATGGAAAGCTAAACTCAAATCCACTATAGTACCCAAACTTCATTGTAGAGCCCACCAACAGTGGGAAGTAAATACAAATCCTCTGTTTGACACAATAGACACTGGTACCCCATGCAATCCAATAATGTCTCAGATATGCAATCTAGTCAACTGCTCTACAATATAGCTAGTCTTCACTAGTAAGAAGTGTGTTGACTAGGTCAAACGATCAACGACCACCCAAGCTGAGTCAAACTTGCCCAAGGGCAATGGGAAAACCTTAACTAAATCAATAGTTACTCTCTCCTACTTCCACTCGAGAATGGGCATGTTTCTTATCGATTCACCGGCCTGTTGGTGCTCATACTTCATTTCTTGGCAGTACATACATTTTTCCACAAACTCAATTATTGCTCTTCTCATCCCAAACTAGCAATAATGTTATTTTAGATCATGGTACATCTTTACCACACCAGAATGGATGGAATATCTAGCATAATGGGCCTCCTTAATATCAATCTCACCTAATCCCCGATCTTAAGCACACAAACACTACCATTTATCCTTAAAACATAATTAGAATCAATAATAGTCTCCTTGGCTTCACTTCTCAACACTTTATAATGAATCATACACAACCTAGGATCCTCAAACTAATGAGCACAAATTTGATCAAATAAAGAAGATCTGGCCATAACAAAGGCCAAAATACTCTGAGGAGGAGAAATATCTAAATGAACCATCTGTCTAGCAAGTGATTGGACCTCCAAAGTTAAGGGCCTCTCCTCATCCCTCATGAAAGCAAAATTTCCCATACAAGAAGCCTTTCGATCAAACCATCAACCACCACATTGGACTTCCCAGGGTGATATAGAATAAAGATATCATAGTCCTTAAGCAACGCCAACCACCTACACTGTCTCAAGTTCAAATTAGGCTGAGAAAAGATGTATTTGAGACTCTGGTGATTGGTGAAGACCTCATAATGCACCTAAAGAAGGTAATTTCGCCATAACTCTAACACAATCACGACCACAACCAACTATAAGTCATGGGTAGGGTAGTTTCTCTCATGTACCTTCACCTGTCTACAATTACCTTCCCCCTTTACATCAATACACCACCTAGACCCACACCAAAAGCATTACAATATACCATGAATAGCACTCTCTCCTTGGGTAAAGCAAGAATCGATGTTAAAGTTAAAAAATCCTTGAGCCTTTGGAAGCATGCCTCACACTCATCTGACCACTGAAATGCCATATACTTCTTAGTCAACCTAGTCAATGGGGTTGCAATAGTGGAGAATCCCAAAAAAAGGTTAATAGTACCCTGCTAAACTAAGTAACTCTGAATCTCAGTCACAGTAGTAGACCTAGCCCATTTCACAAATAGCTACAACCTTGGTCAGATCAACCATAATACCATCCTTTGTCACTACATGCCCGAGGAATGCAACTAACTCAAGCTAAAACTCATACTTTGAGAACTTTACATACAACTTCTCTTCTCTCAATCACTAAAGTATGGTCCTCAAGTGTTGAACATGATCAGTCTCACTCGTAGAATAAACCAAGATATTATCTATAAATACAATCACAAAGATGTCCAAATAGGGCATAAACAATCGATTCATCAGCTCCATAAAAGTAGCCAAGGCATTAGTCAAGTCAAAAGACATAACCACGAGCTCATAATACCAATAATGGGTTCTAAAAGTTTTCTTTGAGATATCAGACTCCTAAACTCTTAACTGATTATAGCCTGACATCATATCGATCTTTGATAATACCGAGGCACCTTATAATTGCCCAAAAAGATGATCTATGCGAGGCAAAAGATATTTGTTCTTGAGGGTCACTTTGTTAAGCTAACAATAGTCAATATATATACACATAGTAACATCCTTATTCTTCAGAAATAATATAGGAGTATCCTAAGGAGATACACTTAGACGAATAAATCCCTTTTTTAATAAATCTTCTAGTTGTTCCTTCAACTCCTTCAATATAGTTGGGTTCATTCGATAAAGAAGCAATAGAGATAGGCTTAGTACCCAGCTCTACATCAATAGCAAAGTTAATGTCAAAATTCAGAGGAAGACTATGTAAGTTAGTCTGGAATACCTCCATAAACTCTCTAGAAACCTTGGTAGTCTCCAATGATGGTGGCTCCTGAGTACAGGCCAGACATGAGCCAAATATGCCAAGCATCCTTTCTTTATCAATCGACAAACATGCATATAAAAATAACACTATTAGGATAAAAGCTAGGTACTCTATTCCACACCAACCGAGGAAACTTTAGGCAAGACAAAGTCATTATATTTGCATGACAGTCAAGAATAACATGATGAGGTGACAACTAGTCCATCTCCAAATATCATATCAAAGACTACTATATCTAACAATATCAAGTCAACAATAGTGTCTCTCCTCAATAAAATCACAATACAACCCTAATACATCTGATTCACTACTAATGATTCACCTACTGAGGTGGAAACACAAATAGGCTAGGCAATATCAATATCAAAAGCAAAATCGACTGACACATAGGAATAGATTTTATTAAGTACCTTAGGCTTGAATAGAAGGAAATAGGTAAGGGAATCATTTCATTATATCTGCCTCAGCCTCCCAAGTGGTGCTTTCAACTTGGTGATTCCTCCATAACACTTTGATACATACAACCTCTTTATTTCTCAACTTCTTCAGGTCTAAAATCTCAACTAATACTTCTTTGTAAGTCAAATCTTCCTCAATAGACATATTTTTAATGGAACAATGAAATTAGGATCACCCAAGAATTTTATTATCATGAAAACATGACCTTAGATAGAAAAGAGTCGAGGTTACAAATCAGAGTAGCAGACTAATTGGTTGGTAGGGTTAGGTGGATGTTTGGCCTTAGGGCATAGTATGGTAGTAGAAGTAGACGTGGTTTATATCATGTGTTGTCATTACATATCATATGTTTGTTAATTTTATTATATTTACATATTGTTATGTACTTTTCATGATTAGTTGCCCTTTCTATTCCTTTTCTTTTCCTTTTTATCATATTAGTTTGTTCTGCTTATGGGTTTTTGAGACGAGGCTTTCCATGAAACAACCTCTCTCCTTCTATGAGGTAGTGGTAAGGTCTGCAGATATTTTACCCTCCCCAGACCCCACTTGGGGGATTCCATAGGGTATGTTGTTGTTGTTGGAAACATGAAATACCGAATGAACCAGAGCTAATTCCATAGGAAAATCTAAATCATAGGCTACTTTCCCAATTCTCTTTAGCATCTCATAAAGTCCTACATATCTAGGACATAATTTTCCTTTCTTACCAAAATGCAGCAATCCTTTTTATTGGGAAAACTCTCAAATACGGCAATTCACCTTTATAAAACTCTAATTCTCTTCCCCCTAACATCGGCATTTGACTTTTGATAATGTTGGGCAGCCTTCAACCATTTATTTATTACTTTCACCTTCTCCAATAGTAGCAAGTACCACATCTGGTCCATGTAAGGATATTTCTCCAACTTCAAACCATCCCACTGGTGATCTACATTATCTACTATACAATGCTTCAAACGGAGCCATACCAATACTTGAATGAAAAATGTTCTTATAAGCAAATTTAATAAGTAGTAAGTGTCCATCCTAACTTCCTTTAGAATCAAGTACACATGCCCTTAATATATCCTCCAACATTTGTATTTTCCTTTTGGCTTATCCATTTGTTTGAGGATGAAATGCAATACTTATCTTCATGCTTGTGCCAAGGCCCATTTGGAAGTACTTTCAAAAACAAGAAGTAAATTGAGCACTTCTATTCAATGTAATAGGTAATGACACCCCATGTAGCTTTTTCAACTCTTGGATATAAACCTTAGCATAATCCTGGCAGCGATAAGAAGTCCTTACTGGCAAAAAGTGGGCTATTTTCAGAGTCAAATTACCTTCTAGTCATTGGCAAACCTGTGATGAAATCCATATTCACTATATCCCATTTTTAAGTTGGTACCTCAATATCTTGAAACATCAAGTCTTTGATGATCTACCTTCACTTGTTGACCATCACACACCTTGCTATGTCTTTCTTCATGCCATTCTACCAATACATTTCTCTCATATCCCTATACATCTTGGTGGATCCCAGATGAATAGAATACTTGGAATTATGAGCTTCATCAAGTATCTTCTCCCTTAAGCCATCCACATTAGGTACACATAATCGCCCTTGGTAACAAATACTCCATCTCCCCTTATGAAAAGATATCTACCATTTTATCAACCACCAACTTTTTCAATTCAACCAAGGTAGGATCCATGTCTTGTTTTGCTTTAACTTCTTCTATCAAAGATAATTCCACCCTATTAGGCGCTAACACACCATCGCTAGAGTTATTCAACCTCACACCCAAACAACCCAAACAGTGCCATTCTTTGACCAACTCTTTATTTCCACTCTCAACCTGTAACATCTTCCCATAGACACTCTACTCAATGCATCTTCCACAACATTAACCTTATGGGGATGGTACATAATACTCATGTCATAATCATTTAAAAGACTTGACTATCTTCTTTGCCTTATATTCAAATCCCTTTGGCTAAACACATATCGTAAATTGTGGTCGGTGAATGTATAAATATATACCCAATAGAGATGGTGTCACCAAACCTTTAGTGAAAACACATTAGCTAATAACTCCATATCATATGTTAGATAATTCTTTTCATGCCCTTCCAATTGCCTCGGAGCATAGGCAATGAACTTTCCATATTTTATCAACACACAACCTGAACCTATATGTGAGGCATCATAATACACAACAAAACCATATGGACCATTGAGCAATATCATAATAGAAGCCAAAGTAAAACGATCATTCAACAATTGAAAACTCTTCTCACATTCATCGGACCATTAGAATTTTACTTTCTTTTGGTCAACTTACTCAAAGGAGAAGTAATAGAGGAAAATCAATCAACAAACCCTCTATATTACCTAGCCAAACCCAAAAAACTTCTATTATCGAATGGAGATAATAGCCTAGGCCAATTCTTCACCCCTTCATTTTCTTTGGATAAACTCTATTGCTATCACCTAAAATGATGTGACCAAGAAATGCCAACTCTCGTAGCTAAAACTCACACTTGCTAAACTTGGCAAAGAGTTATCTATCCATCAATGTTTGCACTAGTACCCTCAAATGATCTTCATGGTCCTTTACATCCCGCAAGTACACCAATGTATCATCTATGAATACCACACCAAATATGTCCAAGTATGGGTTGAAGATCTTGTTCATCAAGTCCATAAAAGAGGTAGGAGCATTTGTTAGTCCAAATAATATAACCAAAAATTCAAAATGACCATACTGAGTTTGTAAATATTATCTTTGAGATATCATCATCCTTTATCTCAATTGGTGATATCCGGACTAGAGATAAATCTTAGAAAAGTAGTTTGCACCTTGTAGTTGATCAATAAGGTCATCAATCATTGAAAGTGGATATTTCTTTTTGATGGCTACTTTATTCAATTGCCTATAATCCATACACATTCGAAGTGAACCATCTTTCTTCCTTACAAATAATATGGGAGCACCCCATAGTGACACACTAGGCCTTATAAACCCTTTATCAAGCAAATCATTCAACCCTACCCCTGGCATTCGATATAGAGGTATAGAAATAAGTTAAGTTCAGGAAAGAAATCAATACCAAAGTCAATTTACCTTATGGCAAGAATACCATGTAAGTTATCGAGAAAGACATCATGGAACTTATTTACTATGGGGACCAAATCAAGAGTAGGGACATGAGACTCAATATCCAAAACTCGGACAACATGATATAGACAACCTTTATAAATCATTTCCCATAGCTTTCATATAATAGACAAACTTCCCTTTGAACACAGAATTGATTCCCTTCCATTCAAGGATAGGCTCATTTGGAATTTGCAATGTGACCTTATAGGTCTTATAGTCAATAGAAGCATAGGATGCATTAAACCAATCCATAATAAGAATAACATCAAAATCAGCCATATCAAGCTAAATTAGATCACATGGGAAGACTTTATGTAAGACTAACTCAGAATAATTTTGATAGACTTTCTTGGCTAGGATCGACTCACAATAGGAATATAGACCGAATAAGGTTCTAACAACACTTCCACTGACACATCATACTTTATTGGCAATATAAGGGTAACAAAAGGCACATTTACACTGGGGTCAAGACAAAGCATATACATCATCGTCAAAGACTTTTAACATACTGGTAACTACATCGAGAGTCTCACCAACCTCATGCCTATCATATAGAGTATAAAAATGATTACCACGTGGGCTACCACCTGGAGCATAGGTACCTTGTTCCACTTACCCCTTTCAGCTTCTTGACATTGGGGTAGCCCTTCCATACCTTTATTAGTAACATTAGGACATTTGGCAATTTTATGTCCTATCTTCCCACAACCAAAACATGCCCCCAAACCTCTTAGCATTCACCAACATGGTTCCTCCCAAACTAAGGACATCTAGGGGGAATAACACCACCTTTTTCCATATCACAATAAGCCTTAGGATGGCTTTTTTCACTTTATCAAACCTTTGAGGAGCACTTTTAGAAGACCCTTAGCCTTGTTGAAATTGGCCACTGCCAAACTTGCCATAGGAGAACCCACCATTATGATGAGCCTTCTTGGACTCTCTTGTTCTCACATTTTGCAACTTTTCACTTTCCACTTGTTCTGCATATATCATGAGTCTAGAAATATCCATTTACTTAATGAGCATGCCTGACCTTGATTTCCTTCTTTGCCAAATCAGATACACTGAAAGTGAATTTGTTTATGCAGGCCCTAGAGTTTACCACTAAAGTAGGAGAAAAATTGGACAACTTGGTAAACTCCCTCATACACATACCCCCTTATTTCAAGTTCACAAATTCCATCACCTTAGCTTCCCGTAGCTCAAGTGGGAAGAAATAATGAAGAAAATTTGAGGGCATACTCCCTCATACACATACCCCCTTATTTCAAGTTCACAAATTCCATCACCTTAGCTTCCCGTAGCTCAAGTGGGAAGAAATAATGAAGAAAAGTGGCCTTAAATATCTCCCAGTCGATAGCACCTCCATCAACCCTCTCAGACTTCCATTGTATAAACCAAACATGAGCCACTCCCTTAAGTTTTTAAGCTGCCAATTCAGCTTTCTCTTTAAAAGACATCCCCATAATCTGCACCACCTTATAAACGTCATCAATGAACTGTTATGGATCCTCATCCACCTTTAAACTATAGAACTTTGGGGGATTTATCCTAGCAAAATCCCTTATCCTCGAAGCTGGAGTAGGAGTCTTAGGGGAAGAAACGGCTTGAACCAACATTTTGATTGCGACTCTAAACCCATCATTAGACACTTGGTCCTCTTGAGAGACATGAGGAGCTTGGGGAACCAGAGCAGATTGGTTCGCATCAGCATCATTTCCACTAGGTAATGGAGCACGTCGTGGAGCTATTTTTGAAAACACCAAGGGGCAAGCATTAGGATACGAAGGCTTTGAAGGCACAACATAAAATACAAAAGAAGTTAAGTTTTCCTAAAATATCTCATAGCTTCCTATTCATGGATGTGGCGTGGTTCACACTAATAAATAAGACTCTAATTGGTATGGCATGTTCGAATCCCTAGGATACATTTAAACCTTGGGCTTTGATACCACTTTTGTCACGACTCAGACCTAGGGCTTATCCACGACACTGTAAATGTGACACCTGAAGGCATCTTACCAAGCCTCGTGTTCATCTCTTAAGCATTCATAAGGTAAAATAAATCTACATAAAAGAATAAGCAAGCAAAAGTTTATCAAAATAAAAGTCATAGTTCCCATAAAGAAGGTGCATTAATCCATAAGGTCCAACTCATGCCTCTACATCATAGATCTTGGTAAGGATTAACACATAGCTCACTAGCTCACCCTCAAGACATACATCAAGCGAATAAAAATGATAAAGTCTGAACATAAAGGAAAAATAACATAGGGCTTGTTCCCCAAAGTATGAGAACTTACCAACAAGTCTTCAAGCTCAAAATATGAAATTGAGCCACAAAATGGAATAGTCACCTCATCATCCATCCCTACATAGTTAAATCACATAGGCAAAGAAGTATGCCTTAGCACATAGAATGTACTAGGAATGTAGGTATGCCATGATCAAAGATAATCATAATATATATAAGTATGCAAGTTTAAAATCTTGAGAGGAAGCATCATCAAATTCATTCATAACTTCACATTACATATGTGGAAATAAAATCATAATTGACATTCATAAGATCATGCAAACTATTACATGGAATCCCAATGTTCACTCTATATCAATCTAAGAGGAGTCCACTTTTTCAAGGTAGACTCAATCATCACCTTATAGGCTCTATCCTAGCACGGTGAAAATCATCATTTGGCCCCACTCTTTAAGCTCTATCCTAGCACAATGAGTGTCCATCATTTAAGTTGATTGGATCTAATACCATACTTTTAAGGCATAAAATATGAACAACATTCCTATGGTGACATAGTTATGGGTCTTGAGAATTTATATAAGGACAGTTGGAGATAGTCCCGCTAACACAAGTCCACTCGGTGCTAAGTCATATCTCATGGAATACATAAATCATACATATACATAGCTTTCAACATAGTACATATTTCATTAAAGTCATACTTTTTTGGCTTTCAAGATAATCATCAAAGTCTTTCATGAAACATCATGCCGTAAGAATAGTCCACTATTTTGCTTTCATCATAGTGTGGATAGACATTCTCACCTTAGCATCATCATAAACATTAGGGTTTTCATCATCCTTTTTGTGATACCATCATCATATCTTTCATAACATCACTGTTATCATAAAACATGTTTTTACATACTTGAGATCATAATAATGAACCTCTATTGATTTATCATAATAGACTCGGGCTAAGTGTAGGTTCATGGACATTTGAGTAAAAATCATGCATTGAGTAGGATTAATAGAGAAAATATGCAATTGAAATTGAATTAGATCATTAACAAAGGAATACACATCTAATAATTAAGCCCTAAACATGCACACTTTGAAAACATATACTTTTGCTTGTAAATCATATATATTATGTAATTTAGCATAAGTTATTCGTAATCAGTCATAATCATCATTAGGAATCATAATTCATGCATTGTGAATCATAGCTTAAAAGCCCAGAAGAATTCATTATAAAACTTGGACAAAAAGAAGGTTTTGGATTGGCCTTCATGGATAAAACTAATCCATAAATGAAGCCTTATATACCTCAAGTAGAATCCCTAGAACTGAAGAAGATAATCTGGAAATACTTAATCAAACCTTCAAGATTTACCTTTAATGGAACCCTTGACTTAGAGAGATAAATATTGAGAACACTTAACAGAAATCTAGGAATTAAAATCTTTGAATGAATTAGGAATAGAGTTTATAAAGGATAGGTTGATTAAGTCAGTTAGGGTAGCTAAAATGTTGTAGTTTAGGGCTTAAATGAATTAGAAATGTCAAAAATACCTGTCATTAAAAACTATTTGAGCCTTCCATAAAACCCCATGTACAAGTCATGGATGGACCTATGGTTCATACCTTGCCTTGTGGAATTGGCTATCATAAATGTTGAGTAACTAAAACTATAGCTTCTAAGTCACGAACATGCGGTACGACCCATCGTTCCACTTATGAGTCATGTAATGCATTTGAGAGGGGAGAAACCTGAGATAATATTGGCATTTCCCTAATAGGGTAGATATCGATGATTCATTCCCTAATAAGATAGTATTGGCATCATCTCATGATTTGATATCATGGTTCACAGATTATGCGAACTACTTAGTTAGTGATGTTGTGCCACCAAACTTAGTTTATATCTAATGTGAAGAAGTAATTTTGGGACTAATTATACTTGTTTCATATCTAGGCATATGGGATTACTCTCTATTGTGTTTCTGAGGTGGAGATTATGAGCATTTTGGAGGCTTGTCATTCATCATTGGTAGGTGGGCATCATAATGGAATTTAGATAACACATAAGATCTAGTAGTGTGGTTACTATTGACAATCATTCACCAAGATGCCCATCAATATGCTAAAGCTTGTGACAAGTGCCAGAAAAAAGGTAGTGCTTCCCAAAAGCATGAACTCCCTCTAAAGCCCATTTTGGTGATTAAGTTGTTTGATATTTGGGGGATAGACTTCATGTGCTTGTTCGTCAGTTCGAATGAGAACAAGTATATTTTGGTTGTGTTATCTCACTTTCAAAAGAGTCTCAATGTAGACGTGTACACCTAGCTTTATAGCTAGGCTAGTCACTAGCTAGAGGATGACTAACCTACCAAACCAGAATCAGCCAAGAATGTTATTTAAAAAGGACCAAGGAGGATCCTATCCTTCAGCAGAAGGAGGAGGAATAGGAACTAGTTTTAGGGATGAGCTATGAAGGCTCTCATTTTTCCAATAGGTTGTTCAAGGCTCTTTTTGCGAAGTATGGGGTGAAGTATATAGTGGCAATGCCTTAATATCCATAGAAGAGTGGCCAAGTAAGTTGTCTAATAGGGAGATTAAACATATTCTATCTAAAACTGTGAATGCAAACAAGATAAATTGGTCACAAAGGCTTGATGATGTATTATGGGCATACCAAACAACATTCAAGACTTTCATAGATATGTCTTCTCACCAACTAGTCTTTCGTAAAGCTTTTCACTTACTGTAGAGCTTGAACACAAGGTGATGTAGGCACTTAAAAAGCTAAATCTGGATGGGAGTGATGCGGCAAATTCAAGACTGAGCTAACTCAATGAACTTGATGAGTTCTACTTGACGGCATATGAGAGATCAGCCTTGTACAAGCAGAGGATGAAACTGCAGCATGATCGTTACATTAAGGATTGCTAGTTCGCACTAGAAGACTTGGTTTTACTATTTAACTCAAGGTTCAAGTTATTTCCTAGAAAAGACAAGTCCAAATAGGTGGAACCCTTCAAAGTCACACTTGTTTTAAACCATGGGGCAATTGAGTTAGAGAAGAAAAATAGCACGCAATTCAAGGTGAATGGCCAAAGAATCAAACCATACTTTGGAAATGCTAATGAAGTGTAGATAGTAGAAGTGTGTATGCTTGGTAAAGTCTAAGTAACTAAGTAGTCTAAGTCATGCCATGATAATAAATCAAGCGCTACTTAGGAGGCAGCCCAAGATACTAGCTATACTTTTCATGTAATTGTATTAGTTTTAGTTTTTGAACTCTTAGGTAGTTTAATTTTTATGTTTTGGTTGTAATATGAAAATTAACTAAACAAATGTTCAACTTTATTGCTGAATCGGTCACTCAAAATCTTTGGTCGGAGCAATCCGGCATAAATTGATACCGATTTTTGACACACAAAGTGGAAAATTATAAGGTAATAGTTTATTTTGCTGAGAATGTGCAGAAACAAGTTTAAGGCAACAAACCATTACAAAGAGTGAAGAAAAGTTGGTTCTACGATTCAGTGCATGACTCGTCGTCTAAACCACAACCTGTGGAACTTATTGTAGAACCATTTCTAGTGAGAAGAAATTTTTGCACTTCATCCATGAGCAAACTTTACGGTCCATATAAACGACTACGGACCATGAATAGGGTTCACATATTCCATATAAGATTCTAAAAATTTTACTCAGTGTTCGGGGTACTTACGAACCCAACTACAAGTCATAGATCAGTAATAGCCCGTGGGTGGAGCCATAATAGCCAACTCCTCAAAAGTTAGATTTTGAAACCAGGAAATCAATTCATACGGTCCATAGAACATTACACGACCCATAATTAGGGTTTCATGGGGATCCAAATCCCACTTTCACTTGACTCAGTAATTTAATTAGAAGATATGTAATTTTAATTAACCCTCACTTTCTCAAAAAATTCCAATAACAAACAAACCTACCCTTTTCTCTTCCCTCCAACTAACTCTGATCGCCCTCACCATATTTTTCAATGAGTTTTTCGACCACCCACATTTTGTTTTGACAACCTAGGTTCTATGTTCCATTGGTTTTGCATCATTTTTCTTAACTAAATCCTCAAAGATAATATTTGTATTTCATTTGAATCCTCCAAAGGCTCGAGTTTTTAATTTATAAAGTTTTATGGTATGAGACTGATTGATTTCTTATCCCCAAGGGGTCATGATAATCAAATTTTAATTTAATTGGTTGATTGTCTCTATGTTATTGCAAGTGTTGGCATTGAAATTAGATTGCACATATGTTCCCATGCCTTGTTGGTATAATTCCTTGCATATTCACTGATATAATGAAGTATATGAAATGCATTATGCATAATTGGTGATGAACATTGCATGATTTGAATGGAAATGTGATTCTTTGTTGAGTGGGGTGATAAAGAATCGGCTTAATAGTGACTATTAGGATTCTTTGTGTTCTATGTGGTCCATGTGGATTACATTAAATTTGTCAGTGAAGGGAATATTGCACGCCTTGGACTAAATTGATAAATGATGATTCGCATGGTAATTTGCTATATTTGAATTTTGGGTTGGTTGGTTGTATTCATTGCATTATGAAATTATTGAACTATGTTTGAATTGCCATTGACTTTGATGTTGATGAATTTTGTATACCCGATTGTTTTAACTCAATCTATGTGCATGAGTGGTTATCTCTATTTTTTATTGACTGGGAATTAGCTGAATTTTTATTAGTCTATTGCTTGCATAGGAAATGAATTGTGGCTTAGGTAATTAATTGTTAATTGTCAACAATTACAGAGGTCTTCTATGGTGCGTGGTTTCATCCACAGACCATAGCTTCCCTTAATAGGTTTGAATCAGCAACTCCTAATTTCCAAAAGTTATTGGGACGAACATGTTCATGAGTGAGTTTAAACTCAGCCTATAAATAGTGTTCATTGATTCCAACACCTACCAAATTGATTTTTTGACTTTGCACCTACGACTTGGTCTATGACTCATAGTTCATACTATAGGTCATGACTAGGTCCATAAGTTTAATTTTGGTAGGTAAATTTATTGTAACCTATTTCTATGATGGACTTCTAAGGCCCGTAGGTTATCCTACAGCTCGTATTTGAGCCTTCGTAGTTTCTTCTATGAGATTTTTATTTTTTCTTTTTTTGCATTCCTGGGACTTATGTATACTTGTATTGTGGTATTTTCAGGTACCATGGCCATCATTCAAAAGTTTGATGAGATAGAGGCTATGCAAAATAGACTTTGCAATGAGCCTACAAATTCTTAAGCCAGTGGCTCTGTTGAAAAACTCAATGTATGTTCAAATGAAGGCATAGAGCTTTGACATACTATGGTAGAATCCTACTAGTTAGTGCCGACCTAGCCACCTATCGTAGCTACTCAGCAACCCAGTCTGGAAAGAGGGGTTCACAGAGGAGTAGCTCGATCTAGATGATAGAATCCTATGAGGAGTACAGATCAAGCTCCCAAGATAGAGATGGTTTTGGATCAGATGAGGAGTCAAGTTCAGAGTCTGACAAGTCAAGTAGGCTTTCCCTAGCATCAGTCCCTACAGCCGGATTGACAAGATACTAGTGTGTCAAGTGCATGAAGGATATATACAAGGAGGACGTCCTACAAGATGATAGGGGCTAGTAGACCCAGACTATTTTTGAGAAGTTGAGGATAGCCACCACTTGTTTGGCAGTGCACCCATACTTCGAGACACCATGGTCTGATACACTTTATATTAGTTTGCAGTACCCCATCGAGAAAGTATTACCCTATGTTGGTTTTAGAGTTCTACGCATCATATGTTGTGACTATTATTGAGGGGTCGCCAAAGAAGGCAAAGCCCCTTCCAAAGCCCAGATTGACAAAGATGATAGTGCGTGGAGTTCTGGTTGACATATCTGAGGTTACTATCTATTGATTCTTGTTTGGTTCCACCTACTAGGCCCCTGTGACATCAGCTGAGTTCAAGTATATATTGGGCCAGGCTCGAGACAGAGTGTTGATGAAAGATAAGGCCCGAAAGGCTACTTTGATGAGATGGATTTCTAGTTATATAGCTGAGCGAGGTCATGCGCTAACTTGTTATCAAGTTTCACATCTATCATATTATGGTAGGTTGTTGTGCATACGCGAATCTGGCCAACCTAGGCAGATAATATACTTATGGTAGATCACACAGATCTAGTTACCAGTATTAGTGTTGGTTATGCAATTGATTTTGCTCGGTGTATAGCTGAGAGCATGCTTTGAGGAGGTCTACTTCCATTTCGTTCCCTTATTTGATTCACCGACTATATATAGAGGCGGGGTGGAGATCCTGCCTAATGTTGATGTAATGATTGAGGTATAGAGGGCTTAGAAGGCCGGCTTGATCAAGTTCGATGAGAATCCAGTGGCTATATGGTGACCTCCACACCCTGCATTTAGATTACTAGAGATGTTCATTGAGGCACCACAACCTAAGCTAACTAACTCCACTAATGTTGTTGTTGAGATTGAAAGGCCCCCACAAACTGATATTGAAGAGAAGACAGGGCCTACTACTACCACCTCCACTCTACTAGAGTTCTTACCTCTGCATCCTCATATCACAGGCAAGGTTTATGTGTCCTCAGAGCCTATTCAGGCTCTGGTGCAAATATAGGTTCACACTGAGTCTAAGTTGACTCAATTATTATAGCATAGTAGACCTTAGGTTTGCAAGGACATAGCAGAGTCTGAGGAACACATACAGTAGCATTTCATAGTTGCACTTGAGGAGAGGTTAGCATCATTTTATGGTTGTGTGATGCATTTGAGAGGTGTGTGGAGGAGTGCCTCAGATAGACTCAGCCTCCGGACCTTACTACTATCAAAATGGAGATCAAGCAATTCCACGAGGATATAAAAGCAGCAACTTCAGCACCATTGTTTATTCATATGCATGATGTTACTACAGAGGTAGTGCTTGTGGTGATTTCTTGAACTATTGGTGATTTCTTACACCATTGGTGGTATGAAAAAGTGCAAGAAATGAGTTCTAGTAATTTTCTGAGTATTAGTTGTTATGAGGGGTCCTACGGGCCATAATTAGTTCCATGGGCCATAAGTAGTGCTCATGGGTTAAAGACCAGACTTGGTAAAAATGATAATTTTTTAAGTGGGATGTATAACTTATCAGACGGCACAGAAAGTGACTTACAAGTCGTAAGTCTAGTCATGGAATGTGAATCAGATAAAAGTTTCTGAAAATCTAAAATGTCATCAGATGAGACCCTTACCTTCGGCCTGTATAATGGACCACCACCTGTAAATGGTGTCTTATGGTCTTGTCCGATAAAATTTTAAAAGGGGTAAATTTGATGTTTCCTGTTGTCTAATGCTTATACTATGTCATTTTGACCTTCAGAGGACCCTTTATCAGCCTTCATAACCTTAATCTACTCTATTCCTATCATTCCAAAACACTCTAAGTCCCAAGATACTCTCAAGCTATCCAAGGTCTTCAAAAGGTGCAAGCTAGGGTTCCAAATTTCTTATTATTTTTCCAAGGTTTTTTCGTCTCCTATCACTAAGGTATGTGGGTTTTGATTGTGGATTTCTTTCCTCCACAAGCTCAACCATTCCTCCTCTTCTTTATGACTTTCCAAGTTTTGAAATTACATGGTGATTTTATGAACTCTTTTATATGATGATGATGATGATGATGATGATGATGATGATGATATGAAGTATTTTAAGATGATATGCCTTTTTACTTGATTAACCAATGAAAAGCCATGAGAAATCTATGATTTATATGAGGGTCTGATGATCTTTTAATAAAGTTTACTATGTTTTGGTTAGTTCTTGGAATAATAAACAAGTGATTCTATTTTGAAACTCTTATGGCATTCACTCATGATTTTAAAGTTTGTACATGAAACCACCATGATTTGAATAAAGATGTAAACCAAGCTTCTATGAATGTGAAGGTCTTGTGGTAAGTTATGTGAAATCATGAATGATATGAACTAAAAGGCTATTATGTATGTTATGAAACAATGAATGTATTATGAAAGTTATGAAGCCATATATTAATGTTAAGAAGCTTTGGTTTTGATAAACTACTCTACGAAAATATTGTGATATTATGATATTTTGCATATCTTGGCTATAAGTATGATTTGAGCATTCTTTGGGATTGTGACCTAGCACCGAGCCGGACCTTGGTAGAGAACCATTGTCCAATAACTATGTTGCCACCATAGGATTGTGAATTAGTTAATGGTTCCATATAGCATAAGATGCATGGTTGACCAAAGTGGTGTTCCCATATGACACATGTGAATTAAATTCCATAAAGGTGGGGTTCCCATAAGGTTGACATTATATGTATACCGAAAAGGGTGGTGTTCCCATAAGGTTATTATGAAGCACTTTTTGAAATGGGGGAGTTCTCATAAGGTGAGTGTTTGGTTTACACTGGAAAAGTAGACCAATCTTAGTCTGGTGTAGAGTGAACATCGAGATTCCGAGTAATAGCTCGCTTGGTCTTACATGTCGGTTATGGTCCCTTTCCATATATGTACGTTATTTTATATGACTTGATGATTCTTCATGCATATTTAACCATGACATTGAGCATGCATGACATATTGAGTTTGTATTCGTTGATCATGATTATACATATTCTCTAATTATGGCTTATGTTCCTTGTTGCATTGCACCCTACATACTTATTACATTCCAAGTACTAACACATACTTTTGCCTGCGTAATCTAACCATGTGGAGATTAGAGCTCCTATCCATCCTCCTCCTACACGTGGCTAGACGATTTCAATGGAGATTTGCTATTGGTTAGTCCTCCACCTCCGGGGAAAACATTCATTTATGTTCATATCTTATTTAGAACTTGTCTATTTTTGGATACTATCTTTGAGGGTGAGCCCTGGTGATGTCTTGGCCCCTGTTCTATTCATGATTAGAGGCATCATTGGACATGGTTATGCTATGTACTCTTAAGCTCGACTCATTATGCTTTTGTATTATGGAAGATTTCTGTTACTCCCTTATTCCCCTTGGTGTTAGATGCTTGTTGTATAGATGAGATGAAAGTCCAAAGTCCCAAATTACCCCCATAGCGTAAGTCATACTTACTTTCCCCTTTGATTTATTTTCTATGTGATCATATTTATCCTCTTTCCTATAACATCCTCATAGCGGTAGTTCAAACCCTGTTTCCCCTTAGAAATTATGTGATATGTGTTTATTGCTCATCTATGCTTCCGCGAAACTAAGGATGTGCTACGCATGTTTAAGAGGCTTATTTGAGATCCCTTTTGGGTTCTCATTCGCTGTGTCACATCTAGACACTCGGTTTGGACCATGACATCCACAACTAGAGTTATGAGAACCATGAATAACTAACAAAGTAAAACTGAATAATTTGTACTCCTTAGAAAGTGTGCATGCATGTATTATTTATCTCTTCATTTTGAATATTTTTTAAAGTTGCAAACGTTAGAACTCGCCTTATTTTGTACTGGACCAAGGGGTAATGGATGGGAAAAAAGATAAAATAACAGAATCTAACGTGAGAACACTCCTCTAATCAACCTGAATGGACCAAGGGATGGTTATAAAGGGATGAGGTAAGGGTTAGTAATGCGACACCCGCAGATGGATCAAGTCACATGGTGAAATTTGCCTAGTTGCCGAATCAAGGGATAAGGTGAACATAACTTACTAATTTTATATGCTACACCCTAGAAAAGATTACAATTATGAGGTTATACTATGTTAGGAGTTCACGGGGAACAGAATAACCTAGTTACTTCTCACACTAAATTCACAACATTTGCATGGATTGTTTGACCTTAGTTTAGGTTTAATTATTGATTTTACATTAAAATCCCCTTTTTAGAAGTAAGTTAACTCATCTTAATTGTTTTAATTACTCTAAGTCTAGACCATATTCCTCGTGGAATCAACTCTAACCATTGTTAGGCTCTACATTTGAATAGCGATCGTTTATACCTTAATTAAGAGTTGTAAGTTGGGCCTGATCGGTGCTCCAGTCTGATTCATGGGGAGGTGTACTCCTCTTAGTGATCTCAAGATATTGTTAAACTGTCAAAAAGAGAATAACAACGTCAATATGGTCATTTTGAATTAAAATCATTGAAAATAGGCTTAGGTTAGTATCGGGCCAAAAATTGGGTCTATAGTGAAGTTTCAAAATAAAGCCCATATCTTCTCCATACACCCCTGAGCCCGTGCCTAAAATTTAAGCTCAATCCAAGATCTAAAACAATATAAAACAGCTCAAAAATAGAAAATATTTCTTTTCGATAAAAATTATATATGGTAGCTCGTCCGACCTCAATTTTCTCTTAAATCGAGCACTTTTTGAAAAATCTGTAAATACCACTATGTGAGCCTCAAAAACTCTTCAATTTAGACTAAAATTTCACCAAAAACTGATTCAAAACTACCAAGTTATCGCATTTCAAATTTTTCAAAAAATACAAATATTAACAGCAACTCAAATTACATTTTTGCACCAAATGAAGCTCTATCAATTAATTCTACCATTATCATAGCGTGCGTCTCATAAAAACACGTAGAATAGACCCAAATTCACCCAAATTAGACTTAAAATGGATTAAAAAATTGCATGTCCAAATATCAAAAATCAAATTAAATATACAATAACAAAATATCAAATTTTATGTCAAACACCAAAATTAATTTTCAACACTTTCACGATGTTGCTCTTGAAAAAATACACAAGTTAGTCTTTTGAATCACTTAAAACAAACCAAAAACAAGAAATATATCACAATCTAAAGTCGTTCGTACATTTTTTTGAATTTTCTAGAACACTTTCAAAATTATATTCCTTTTTTCTTTTTTAAATTGATTTAGTCGCTGCATGTGGCGACTCCTCATGCTACCCCATCACCGCCACATTAACGTTTTCAGCAACTGCTTAAACTTAATTTTAATGCTCTGGTCTCATTCGAGGTCGCAAAAATACAAATCATATATGGAATCCAACTAGAAACGGCATTTTGGACTCAACGATGTTGTCAAAACTTCCATCAGAGCTCATTGTGATCAAATGTGGGCCTCGCTTTCCAATATTAAAATCTATCGAGGGGCCAAAATGCACTCCGAAGCTTCGAAAACCAAATAAAAGGTTGTACTAGACCAAACTCGACATTTTAGAGCTAACCATACTGTCAGAATTCTCATTTGGCAATGTTTACCAAGGGTGTTGAGTAAAGTCAACTATTAGCCTATTCTAGAGGCTAAATTTGTAAATCTCGATATGACTAACATCAAATATTCATCTAACCTAATTTGGCCCTTCCAAAGTTGATGGATCTGTTAGAATGTCGTTCCAATATCATTTACTCCAAATTTACTACTAAACTCATTTTCAACTTTAAATCAGCCAACATTAAGATAAAATCACATCTTTCAAACGAGCGACCAGGCAACCAAACTATTAGCGCCAGTGAGTCACAAATAATTTGAGGTCACTATAAGTAGGCTCTAGCCAAGATAAAATACTCAGAAATGCAGAAATGACATATAGGGTCATTACTCAGGTTCATAATCCATACTGAATATACCAATTATATGATTATCAATCTTAATGGAACAACCAACAACAATCCTTTCATGGGATCCACACCCAAATAAATTGTGTGTCAGAATATGACACCTAATGCAATATTATGTCAGAACATGACACCGTGAGAACACTCCTCTAATCAACCTGAATGGACCAAGGGATGGTTATAAAGGGATGAGGTAAGGGTTAGTAATGCGACACCCGCAGATGGATCAAGTCACATGGTGAAATTTGCCTAGTTGCCGAATCAAGGGATAAGGTGAATTAATCTAATAATGTGTCAAAACACATGATAGACAATCCAATAATATGTCAAAATGGTGATACCCGATCCACAAATACAATCACAATTAAAATGAATAACTCAATCCATGCTATTTTCAAATAATAGATTCATTGCATGCAATTTGATCATGAGAAATCATTTGTTAGGTTCATACAATTATTCCCTATTCACATATATGCAGGAAATATTATGACGCAGCTAAGAAGCATATATCATATAAATGGGAATATCAAACTATTACCTACCTCGAATCAAGTCTTGAAACTCTAGATAATCAGAGTTTTCCCCCTTCTCAAAGTTAAGATCGTTCTTGGTCTACAAACAATCAAAAAAGTACAATAATCAACACTTAATGCCCCAAATTATTCAGATTATATCAAAAGTCTAACCCTTAGACACTTTTATGATCATATCATCCAACTAGAGCTTTTTACCCACCATTAAATTTCAGGCCAAAATCTTTCCCTACAAGAATCCTAATAGATTCTAAGATCTAGGAATCAATTAATAAATTTGAAGAATAATTAACTTAACTTTAACAACGAAATAGATTGAAAATTTTAAGAAAACAAACCTTAAGTCACTGCTGATCTCTTAAGAATGAAGTGAGAGAAATACAAATAAAATTTGGGATTTCTTACACTTAGACCCACCACTGTACTGCAATGGGGGTCATTTATCTAGCCATGACAGTCACTTATCTAGCTATAAAGGCACCGTCATAGTAGGATTCATCCCACCGTAGCAGGTTGCATAAAGACAAAAACTTCGTAACTCACTTCTCAAGTCCTCATTTCACAACAGAACCTCAAATCATGGCATTCCAAATGATATCCTTGTGCCAAGTCCAATTTTGAGAGTTCTACTGATGCGAATTCAATTCAGTAAGGTCATATATGAAAAAAAGAGACAACAAACCAAACAATCAACAACAACAATAACATATCCAGTGAAATCCCACAAGTGGGGTCTGGGGAGGGTAGAATGTATGCGGCTCCTTATTGTCTTGGATATCAACACAAAGATCAAATTTATATATCAACCCTCAATCCCTTATAAGTTTTTCCTAGAACTCACATGACTCATGTTTCATCCAAGTCTGGCCTAGGCTCAAAATTTTCAAGTCACTATTCGAAAGTTTTTTAGTCCAATTTCCTTTTCATCAACCTACCAATAATGCCATGGTTAGGACGTTACACTTTCATATGATACAGACAATCTCTTTACACTAAGCATAAGTCTTTTTTTCATAAAATTTAAGATGATTCTCTTCGTTTTACGAAGTATAAATGTATGAGCCAAGCTTTATAACTAAATTCATTGAAATGATTTGCAATCTCACACCATGTTTGTTTAAGAATATGGGATTTAAAACTATACTACCAAATCACATGTCAAAATGACAATTTAAAATCATGACCTCATAGTGCAAAAGCAAACTTAATTAAATATTTTCTTTGTCTCAATTTATGTGACATATTTCTTTTTAGGTGTCCCAAAAAATGATATATTTTTATATTTAGTAATAATTTATCTTTAAAATACTTATTTAACTTTAATGAGATAATTTATAGTCACACAAATTTCTATAATTTAATCACAATTTTGTTTTGAAAAAAATCTTAAATTTTATCTTAAGTCAAACAACATCTCATAAAGTGCAAAGATACTTTTTGTATGTATTAAAAATTTAAACTTTGTTATTTCAAACTAAAAATGTGTTACTATTATTATACTATATCAAGAATATCCTTTAAAAAGATAAAAATGAAAGTGCTAATTTTATCACAAATGAAAAGGATTAAAAAAATATCCTTAATGCATTAAAAATGATTCATAAATGCGCTCTTTTCACCTATTGAATTAAATTATTCCCTTTTTTCACTTATTGAATTAAAAATGTCTTTAACGTATTAGAAATGGTTCAAAAATATCATCATTCCACCTATTAAATCAAAAATTCTCTTAACTTATTAGAAATAGTTTAAATTTGTCGTTCCTTCTACTTATTAGGTAAAATATTCTTTTCAAATATTAGAAATGAGTCAAAAATATTTTCTAAAATTCTACTTATATGTATCAATGTCTTTTTACAATACTTTGAAATTAATCTAGTTTTCTATTGATTTTTTAATATTTTTTTTCAAAAAAAAGTCTTGCTTGTTTTGTCCAAATATTTATTTTACCTAATAGAAGTACTTGCTTTAAATGAAATATATGAACAAACGCGTGAACTAACTCGAATGTATGTTGTATAAAAATATTGTGTTAGTCAAGAAGAAAGAAGAATTTCATTACGTATGCCCATAAAAAGATTATTTTTGTTGAAAGTTTTTGAGTATATACCGTACTTATCACTTTAGATAATTTATACAAAAATCTCAATAATTTTAAAAGACTAAAA
Source organism: Solanum virginianum (assembly GCA_000787875.1). Taxonomy (NCBI): domain Eukaryota; kingdom Viridiplantae; phylum Streptophyta; class Magnoliopsida; order Solanales; family Solanaceae; genus Solanum; species Solanum virginianum. The sequence continues at coordinate 194,678 of DF357233.1, forward strand.
TTATTAGATATTGAAAATATAAATTTGAAGGTTTTAGTTTTTCAAATTTGAAGGCTTAAAAGAATTTATAAAAATATTTTAATTTTATAAATATATTATATTTATTATTAAAATATATAAAGTTCGCGTAAAATATTGATTATTAAATAGTATATTCTCTGTCCTAGTTAATATAATTCGCTTTCCATTTAATCAGTCTAAGAAAGAATGACAAATTTTTATATTTAGTAACAAATAAATTTAAAATATCCATTTTACCTTTAAAGAAATAATTTACACCAAACAAATATCTATATATTAAGTCTTTCTTTTTTTCTTAAACTCTGTCCAAATCAAACTAACTCATATAAAGTGAAATGGAAAAAATATTTAATAGTTTAAACATAATTTTAAATAGAAGGAGACTAATTTGAATTATTTCTTAATAATTTAAGATATTTTTTATTCAATAGAGAAAATAATATTTTAAAATTATTTGTGTATGTTAAAAATACGTTTGACTCAATATATTAAAAAAAATATCTGCATCGTTTTGTACGAAAATGAATAACGCAAGAATTAGTAATGTAGAGATTAGTCATGCAGGGATTAGTAACACAGGGATTAGTTATACAGGGATTAATTTTTATCAACTATTTGGTTCATTACTTCTCATCTAATCTTGGCTTGGTTTAAAATTCTAAAAAAAGCTTATTTCCAATTATACCCTTGAATTATTATGAAATTTTCTATTTCATGTAAGTAAATCAAAGTAGATTATTTTTTGTGTGGCTTCTAACTAGTTAGGATAAAAATAATTATGTCATCATGTTTGCTATTTTCTCACTTGAATTATTTGAGAATTGTCATGCCCCGGGAGGGGACCCTTGACGTGGTCGGCACTCAGAGACTATTACTAGTCCCCGAGCAAACCACTTGGCCTCATCGTCACCTTATACTCAACAACGGAAGAAAAATGCTCAACGAAAAGACCGTAAAGTAATTAAATAACCCAGTCTTTATATATAAAAAGAGAGTTCTCAATAAAACAAAGTGGAAAAGGAGCAATACCGCACATCCTCTACTCAATGTCTATAAAGCCTCTATCTCTAACATCTAGATGGTACCATGGCAGGCAATGGCTACCCAACTCAAGGAAAATACAGTACGTAGTAAAAGAAAAAGGATCCTCCGAACGTAAAGAGGGTTCACCATCTCTGGAATCATGGACCTAAACTCCAACGGCGCATCTGCTGAGGTCCTTTAATACCTGTCCCTACATCATGAAACGATGAAGAGTGGCATCAGTACGTGGAATGCACGGTATGTAAAATAGGTCATGGAATAGGTAAGGCTAGACCAATCAACCAACTCTACTCAAGACTCAACTCCTCATCCCACATTTCAACTCAAATAAATTATGCAAGATAAAGTTTTCAAGTCATGCTTTAGAATTAAACTCAGTGCATAATACATCTCAGTTCGAAAATCATGATATGCTCAACTCAAGTGTTTGCTTGGAAGTTTCTCTAACCGACATAACTCTCCACCCCACCATGAGCTTTGGTGATGTACAACGAAAAGACGTCATTGTCACATCCATCCCAAACTTGCCACGGAATAGGATGTCAACCTCTACCTCTCTCTCTCGTGGATCCAAAGAGAATGTCTATCTATTGGGACATGGGCTACCAGAATTATCCTGTGCGACCATCCTATATTAGCAACCTAGTTCTAGGGTGCTCCCCAATCACCCAACTCGGTGCTCAATACTCCTTCCAAATTCCAAGACTAAAATATATTCATAGAAATAAGCTCAAACTCATCTCTTTGACTAGTCTCAGACAAGTCACCTCAGTTCTCAATAACTCAACTCAATTATTCAACAACTCAATAATTTAGGACCGCCGTCCATGCAATGCAACTCAAGATTCTAACTCACACCATGCAAGACCCTCATTGATTATGGTCAAGTGACATCATATCATTCATACTCAACACATAAGACATTGTGGATATTCATTGAATGCATATATGAAGTAAGGAAACATACTCCTCAGGTTTAAACTTATTCAGAAGGTTATGTTCATAGTTTTCAGTTTATTAAGTAATGAAAATACTACTTTTAAGGTTACGGTATCAAGCATCCAGAATACATACATATTTCATGGTAATAATGTTGCAACTCATAATTTAACTCATATATACTCATGGAACTCAGACATGTACAAGAATTTGGGACTCAAGATTCACAGGATTGAGAATACGCAATTAATATTCATTATCTTATCTCATGTAGACAAAGGGGCATGTAGATGAACATAGTCCAATGTTTTAGGTAGCCTTACATACTTGGATTAAACCTTTTGACAATCAACCTCAGGGTACTCTCTTCGAACTCTTCAATTCCTCGCTCTTTTTTTCTTCTCTTTAGCCCTAGTCTTTTTCAAGGACTTAGAATAGGATTTAAAACTCTTTTTACGCCTAAAATAATCCATTTTGATCATATATCAAGTTCAGGAGGGGTTTGGAAAGGTCTAAAATGCCCCTCACTAAATTCAAAAAAAGTTTATCTTGGGACACGGGGTCCACGACATGAACTATGTAATTTTTTAGTATTTTTCGCTAAAAATTCTTTGAATGAGCTTTATAATCTCGTAGAAAATTTTTAGAAAAAATACCAAGTATTGGTCCACGACGGTGGCGCATTGCACACCTACACTAGTTCACATTTTCGCTTCAAAATATTATCTTTTGATTCGGTTGCTCTAAAAATCAATAGAGACCATTTGCTAACTCAATTTGTCATACTGATCACAAATCCGGCCTCGGATTTGTCATTAGGGCATGGAAAGACACATTATGCGCACATCTCTTCTTTAGGGGTATTTTAATAATTTTATTGGGTGTTACATTATCTCCCCCTTGGAATCATTCATCCTCGAATGAAGAGTGGATATGGACATCAAGACACGAACAACAATTGAAAGCTCCTCTTAATACTCACTCAATCAATTTGAACTCTCAACTCCTCATAAATCTCAACAATCTCCACACAACTCAGGAATAGATACATCAACTCAAGAATAGACAATTCGGTTCAGATCAAGAGTAGAGATATTATCTTAGATATCCTTATCATCAAGCACAAATAGGATGTCAAAACTCAATCAATTTGAATTGTTTAAACACCTTATCAATCAATTGTTCAGACTCAAGAAGGAAGTCATCAACTCTAATCGAGAATGGGACTATCGTGATATGCAAGACTTCATGGACACTCTCGAGCTCAACTCCCCATCTCAATTGTACTCCTTTTCACGGCACTCTACTCCCTTAATTCAAGCTCATAGCTCTTAATCAAACCTCCAATTAACCACCTCCTCATCTTCCATTCAAGGCTACTTCTGAGCCTTAAAGGTACTATTCCTAAGATGATCATATTCCTATAAAGCTAACCCTCAACTCAAACTCTATACCTCCTAAGGAATTTCACTTAGAGAATGTTATTACTTCTCACTACTCTAACATATCTACCTGAAACACTCAATCAAAAGTCATTTATAGCTTTCTACAATCACCATATAGTGACATCCACCCATTCAAGTCTATCACTCCAACCACTTCAACCATGTCTTAGAATTTTCAAGCTCACTTGTCACTCCTACCTCCACCATTCAATGAGTTCTCACTCAAAGTCACACCAACATACTTTTACTTATCTATTGCATAACATAAGGTCTCATCTCTCTCCTTTGGCCTATCTCTATCCCAACATGACACAAGTTTAACACGAATATCACGATAAGGATATATGTATTGCTCCTCATCTACACCTCACTCTCAGTCTACTATTGTCGGCATCACAATTGGACCTGGAGAAACTCATCATCTCACCTCTTGGTGAAACCTCAAACTACTACCTTTCCATGCAAAATAAGCATGAATACCATCAAGAACTCAAATACTCATTCTTAAGGATAGACTTCGAACACAATATCTAGAGTTTAAATTTTATCTCTTACATCATTATTACACATGAATACTATCAAGGACTTGTATACTTAAGTATGCAGAGGCTTAAAAGTTACATCAACTCAAATATAGGAACGCAATTCCATTATTACAATTCAGGAGCACTTATTCTCTCCTATCACCCATAACTCATCTTCTACTATCAACAATGGCATAATAAGTCGAAGGTCAGTGCATGCGTAAGATGACATCAGGATCAACAACTCTCACTCTCTATCATCAACCATCACTCTTTTACTATCGTCAATACTTCTATCAAGAATAGAAAGTTGGATTAGTCAAAGGGCTTGGAACAGAGATCATTAGGAAGATTCAATCTAAAAAATCTTATCTGAGGATATTCATAATGAAGTACAATATCCCTCGTCTATCAAGACTCACTCTGAGTTCACAGAATTATACATAGTATAAAACACAGGTCACCTCTTATTCAACATAGGACTGGAAACTCTTGGATCTATAGAGGTAAGGTCAAGATTAGTGAATGAATTCATTGCTTCTCTTCCTTGAAACTTAACATGAACGGGAATCAACATAATGTGCATGGGACTAGGCTATAGGCATAATAGTCATAAACCAGAAGGAAATATAGTATCATTTCAACTAGAGGGTAAAGATCGTATGAGATGGAAAGGAATTGATATCTCATCTTTACCAGCCTATCACTATCGAAGACTCAAGATCTACTCTAGTTTACCACCTCGTAATCTCTCTTTAGCTCTCAAGGTTTTCTCTCTAAATTTGTGAATCAATTTCCTCTACTAGGCTATAGGTATATACCTCCACACAGTCAAGGAATCACTATCCACTAGAATATCCTAAACTCTTTTATTATATTATAGTCGCATACATATAACTAGGCACTCAGACTCTGTAGACGATATCACTCTTAGCTCCTTCCTAGCTCTATGGAAATCTCTCTATATTTGTTATTCTTATGGTATACATAACCACGTCCCACAACTCTTACAATATAACCTCTTCTTTTGCCTGCTAACGCTCAACTTTTGTACTCCCATAAATTTAATTGCATAAGAATTAGTCTATCATGAAAAACTCATCAACATCTATCTATAAGCCCCAAATCAACTTAGCTACTTGTGATAATAAGAAATGCTTACATCAATCTACTCCATATTGACAAATCAAAATATTGTCTAGATTCTTATAACAGTCATAACTTAGAGTTTCACATATCTTTACACAATCATGGGTACATATCGTAAGTCTTTTC
>DF357233.1:205441-220136 GCA_000787875.1 Solanum virginianum
CGCCCCAGGAGGGGACCCATGACGTGGACGCCGATCGGAGGTCTATCTTTGAGAAAAAAGAGGCAACCTGAAGTTGGTCAAACAATTCATCTATCCTTAGGAGTGGATACTTGTTGTTTATGGTAACCTTGTTCAGTTACCTATAGTCAATACACATTCTGCGAGATTTATCTTTCTTTCATATGAATAGGATAGGGGCACACCATAGAGAAACACTCGACCTTATAAAGCCTTTCTCTAACAAATCTTTCAACTATGCTTTCAATTCCTTTAGTTCGGTGGGGACCATCCTATAGGATGGAATTGAGATAGGTAGGGTATCAGGAAGAACATCAATCCCAAAGTCAATCTTCCTATCAAGAGGGACTCCAAGCAGATACTCATGGAACAGTTTAGGAAACTCATTCACAATCAGGACTGACTTGAGAGTTGGAGACTCAACATCATTGTATTTAACTCTCATAAGGTAGTACATACACCTCTTAAAAATCATCTTTCTAGCCCTAAGATATGAGATAACCTTTCTTTTAGGTGTTACAGAATCACCCTTCCACTCTAGAATCGGTTCATTTAGAAATTGGAACTTAACGATTTAGGCTCTACAATCAACAGAGGCATAACAACCGTAAAGCCAATCAATGCCAAGGATCAAATCAAAATTAGTCATACCTAACTCAATCAGATCAATGTTAGTATCCCTATGATGGATGGACACTACACAAGCTCTATAGACTCTCTCAGCTCGAATATACTCACCTACGAGAGTAGAAACATCAAAAAGGTTCAAGGAGACTCTCGGGGGTTCTATCAAATCTACGGGCCACATAAGGAGTTACAAAAGATAATGTGGCACCAAGATCTATTAACACATAACAATCAATAGAAAAGACTTAATCCATACCCGTCACAAGGGGAGTTTTCCTGATCATGTCGACTACCTATGGTATACAAATGGTTTGTAGCTCCGCTTATGCCTGTCATAGTACCCTTCTGGTTTCCCTTAGTTGGTGGGGGTGGTGTAAAAGCCTGAGCACAGTCAGCCCACCTTGGACAATCCCTCTGATAGTGACCCATTTGGCCTTACTTGTAGCATACATCACTCCCCTCACGGCATCTCCCCAAGTGCATTTACCACACTTGCCACATGCTGGCTTACCTAATGAACCATCAGCCACACTTTCCAGGGACTGATATCCCCGGGATCCAACATTCTAGGACCGTTGATCGTTTCTGACTCTAGGTGCAGGTGCACTAGCAGATGATGGTGTTGTAAACTGATTACCATTGGCTTTCTTTCCAACCTCATGGCTGGATATTTTTGCTTTTTTATTTCTGAATTCCTCCTTACCCTGCTGCCTCTCCTCATCAGCCTGCTCCACAAAGGTCATCAATCTCTCTATATCCATGTCATTTACGAGCATAGCCCCCCTCCCATCTCTCTTGGGCCCTCTATTCAACCCATTAATGTACATCTCCATCCTCCCCCTCATATCAGCAACCATATCCGGAGCATAGTGAGATAATTGTGTGAACTTCAGCCCATACTCTTGCACAGTCACAGAACCTTATTTAAAGTTCAAGAACTATCTCACCTTTGCTACTATTCTTTCCCTTGGGAAGAAACACCCCAAGAAGGAATCCTCAAACATAGCCCAAGTCATCACGGGGGCATTCTCCCCTCTACCTTTCTTCAACTAATCATACCATAACCTAGCCTTACCCTTCAGTTGATAAGCAGCCATTTCCACTTGGTCAGCATCAACCACATGCATCACTTGGAACACTTTTCCACATAGTTCTCAAGGTCCTCAGTGGATGCAAACCCTGTGAATTTAGGTGGATTCATCCTCAAGAATTCCCAAACTCTAGAAGTGTCATGGGCATCCTATCGGCCTGCTTCTTATTTCGCAGTAGGTGTTGTGACAGCTTAGGCTAGAGTGTGGATAGCCTAGCAAAGCTTAACATTGGAGACCTTATCTTGCTGGGGTTGCGCAACAGGGACAGCTTGTTCCACAGGCACCTCATGTTCTTGAGGCTCAAGTGGATTGACATTCTGTCTGGTGAGCCTTCTTCTACCTCTGACGGCTCTTCTAGGAGGCATGATCACAATTCTGCAACGCACAAAGCATGAATTAGAATAGAACTTTTATAGAGTATAACTCTCTAGCACAATTTAGAATATGAATGAAGGTTAAAATTTCCTAATGTCCTATAGCCTCCTGCTTATGAAGTATCATGCACAACACACCCATAAACAGGACTCTACTAGACACGGCTTCATAGAATCCCTAGGACACTTGAACTCGTGCTTTGATACCAAGTTTGTCACGCCCCAGGAGGGGACCCATGACGTGGACGACACTCAGAGGCTATTGCTAGTCCCTAAGAAAACCACCTGGTCTTATCACATCCATTCATTCATACATTTTTCAAATCAGCAGAAGATATATGTAAATAAATGGGCACATCTCATCATCTAATCTCAAATAATAATATAATGAAAGGCTAGTAGAAAGAAACTAGGTCACAAGTCTCAATATCAATATCACACTCTAGTTTATAAAACCTCTATCACTATTAGGTGGTGCCAATGACAGACCCATTGCTACCTCAATCAAAAGAAAGATTAAGCAAGATCTACTCTAAAGCAAGATAAAAATGGGTGATGAACCCTCCAAAGTAGGGGAGGCTCACCAAGCTACTGAACGTGTCAAGATCCTCAATGGTGCACCTGCTGATGACCTTTATCATTTGTATCTACATGGTAAAATAATGTAGTCCAAAAGGGGATGTTAATATGTGGAATATACTGGTATGTAAATAGTTGAATGAAACTGAAATAGGTAGAATAATATAGAAACACTAAAATAGGTAGAATAATATAGAAACAATAATCAACATCAAAGAGAGTAACAATCAATATGTCAAATGTTTATCTAAAGCATAAATAAAGAGTAGACAAGTAACCTTTCAACCAAATCAACTCATCAATCAAATCAGACTTATCTTAGAAGGACTCATCTCGACTCATCTTATCTTAACCCAGATTACTCAGTTTTGGGAACTTTCTTGGAGTTTTTCTTATCCAAAAACAATCACTTATGAGATAATGATTGTACAATGATCACATTGATGTTGCCATAGTCGTTTTGTACTTTTCAGGTAGAGAACAAACCGAAACCACATGGACAAGTCCAAAGAGAGAGCAAATCATAAGTCCTCTATTGATTTCAGGGACTTTTAATCAGAGGGGACCTCATCATAAGATGATGTGATGGCCCTGATCCTCACCTACGCTTGGCTATGTAGTTTGATGAGTGTGAGTTAGACTAACTCTTACTCTTTTAGTGCTCAATACTCCTCTCATGACTTAAGGCTCATAAAATAATTCATCCAATCAAACTATCTCAATCAGCCTCGTGGAGGCATTATTTCTCAATAAGTCTCATAGAAACTCCAATTATCTCATCAATCAATATCTCAATCAATAGGTCAAGGACTAGAATAATCATCAGGGAACAATCGAATAGACAAATCGTTAGGGTTCATTTATGGAAACTCAAAGGACTATTAAGTTCTATCAACTCATCATCATTCTCACATTTACAGTCACAATCTCTATCCACATTCTCAATCAAGGCTCTAGACTCGATCCTTATCTTTATTCAAGCAATCTTTAAGAAAATAATAAGTAGGATTTATGCAATAATTCATGCAAAATATTCAATTCAATGAAATAAGTTTATGATGATCATCAAGATATAAAAATACATGTAGTAAATACGATTTCTCAACAAAATAATTAAGAATCATGCATTTAGACTCAAGAACATTCAACTCTCATCTAAGACCATCTATGGGACACATGGGAGAGCAATCTCATTCTTTTAGTTTAGGCTTACATACCTGGATGAATATTGTACTAATCTTCTTCAAGAATTGGACTCAAGAAAAATGGGTTTTAGAAACCCTTAATCGATATAAGATGACTTTAAAAATACATTTTAAGACTTAGGATAGGGTGGGAATGACCAAAAAGGCCCTTTCCGAAGTAAATGAAAAAAGTTTAAAATTTGTACATTGGCCCGCGAAGTGTCAGGGGCGCGGACCAGTGTATTTCGTGAATTTTTTTGAAATTTTAATTCTCGTTGAAATTAAACAAAAGAACATTAAGCGTGTCTCTGCTCTCCCTTCTCGTCGCGCCAAGGGCGCGGATCGATACTATTTTGGGTGAAATTAGTGAAAATTACTTTTTAACCTAGTTGCTCTTAAATCGGGTCAAGACCACTTTCCTTCTCGATTCTTGAACTCGTGCTTTGATACCAAGTTTGTCACGCCCCAGGAGGGGACCCATGACGTGGACGACACTCAGAGGCTATTGCTAGTCCCTAAGAAAACCACCTGGTCTTATCACATCCATTCATTCATACATTTTTCAAATCAGCAGATTACGTTCTAGGGGTATTTTGGTAATTTTATGGGGTTTTACAATATTGAAAGCACTCTTTTCCCCTATTTAACATCTACACTTAACCTTCAATAATATAAATATTACAACACATCAACATAAACTTCTATCTAGTTTTAGCACGCTCTACCATGTTCTACGACTCAACACCTCATTACTCAACACCTCTAACATAAGGTACTTACGACTCTTCCATCAAACTTATAGCAATCGAGTCAACACCTCATTACTTACCTAGTGGATACATAACTCTAACTATAAGCCTTAATCAACCATCACTCTTGTTATCTCGTCCCTTTCGATCCATCAACATCCTTCTAACTCTGGGATGATTCAATTCTACTAAGGGTTTATAAGACCTCACATCTCACTCTTAGATAGTAACATTAAACTCTTTAGAGGCATAAGTTTATCTCGCATGGATCACGTTGAAAGCAAGTTTTACAAAAGAGGGTCTGGGTACATCTAGAGCTAACTCAAATGCACGATTCATGTTAAATAGGGCATTCTTTCTAGTAAATCAACTTAGCACACTAGGCTTCTCTCAAGCCTGGTGCAGTTTCTCTACCATTCTGGTTACTTTATCGCAGAGGATCTCATATGTAAGAGTTTGAACATTACTCTCTATCGTCTTGTAGACTAGGAATAGTTGAAAGGTTTAGAGCAACACGCGAATCATCGTAGATTTCGTAGGAAATAGCTCTATTGCACGATTCAGAATCTGAAAGAAGGAAAACTTTTCCTAATGTCCTATAGTCTCCCTATTATAGATGTGGTGTGCTTCACACCAAGAATAAGGACTCTACTAGATACAACTTCATAGACTCCCTAGGACACTTGAACTTTGTGCTCTGATACCAACTTTGTCATGCCCCGAGAGGGTACCCTTGGTGTGGCCGACACTTAGAGACTACTGCTAGTCCCCGAGCAAACCATCATCACGTCATACTCAATAACGAAAGAAAAATGCTTAATGAAAAGACTGTAAATTAGTTGAATAACTCAGTCTTTATATATAAAAAGAAAGTTCTCAATAAAACAAAGTTGGAAAAGTGGCAATACTCCACATCCTCTACTCAATATCTATGAAGCCTCTACCTCTAACATCTAGATGGTATCATGACAGGCCATGGCTATCCAACTCAAGGAAAATACAGCACGTAGTAAAAGAAAAAGGCTCCCCCAAAGGTAAGGAGGGCTCACCATCTCTGTAATCATGGACTTGAACTCTAACTATGCATCTGCGGAGGTCCTCTAATACCTATCTCTGCATCTTGAAACAATGTAGCACAGAGTGGTGTCAGTACGTGGAATGTACAGTATGTAAAATAACTTAAAGAACAGGTAAGGCTCAGACCAATCAACCGAGTCTACTCAAGACTCAACTCCCCATCTCATATCTCAACTCAAATAAATGATGCAAGTTAAAGTTTTAAAGTCATGATTTAGAATTAGACTCAGTGTTTAACACATCTCAATTCGAAAATCATAATATGCTCAACTCAAGTGTTGCTTGGAAGTTTCTCTAATCGACATAACTCTCCACCCCACCATGAGCTTTGGTGATGTAGACCATCCTACGTTGGCAACGTAGTTCTGGGGTGCTCCTTAATCACCCAACTCGGTGCTCAATAGTTCTTTCAAAACTAAAATATGTTCATAGAAATTAGCTCAAACTTATCTTTTTGACTCATCTCAGACAAGTCAACTCAGTTCTCAACAACTCAATAATTTAGGGTCGTCGTCCATGTAATGCTACTCAAGACTCTAACTCACATCATGCAAGACTCTCACGGATTACAATCAAGTAACATCATATCATTCATACTCAACAAATAAGACATAGTAGATATTCATTGAATGCATATATGAAGCAAGGAAGCATACTCCTCAGGTTTAAACTTACTTGGTTTAGAAGGTTAGGTTCATAGTTTTCAGTTTAGTAAGCAATGAAAATACTAAGTTTAAGGTCAAGGTATCAAACATTTGAAATACATTCATATTTCATAGTAATAATGATGAAACTCAAATTTAACTCAAATATATTCATGGAATTCAGACATGTACAGAAATTTGGGACTCAAGATTCACAGGATTGAGAATACGCAATTAATACTCATAATCTTATCTTATGTAGACAAAGGGGCTCGCGGATGAACATAGTCCAACGCTTTAGCCAGCTTTACATACCTGGATTGAACCTTTGGACAATCAACCTCAAGGTACTGTCTTCGAACTCTTTAATTCCTTACTCTTTTTCTCTTCTCTTTAGCCCTAATTCTTTTCAAGGACTTAGAATAGGGTTTTAAACCCTTTTTATGCCTAAAACGACCCATTTTGATAATATATTAAGTCCAGGAGGGGTTTGAAAAGGTCTAGAATACCCCTCACGAAATCTAAAAAGTTCATCTAGGGAGAAGGGGTCCGCAACGTGGATTGTGTAATTTTTTAATATTTTTCGCTAAAAATTCTCCGAACGAGCTTTATAATTCCGTAGAAAATTTTTAGAATAAAATCAAGTGTTGGTCCACAATGGTGGCGCGTTGCGGCCCTGTCGCACACCTACATTGGTTCATGTTTTCACTTTAAAAAATTATTTTTTTTATCCGATTGCTCTAAAAATCAACCGCGACCATTTTTCTACTCAATTTGTCATACAAGGTTTAGAGCAACACGCGAATCATCGTAGATTTCGTAGGAAATAGCTCTATTGCACGATTCAGAATCTGAAAGAAGGAAAACTTTTCCTAATGTCCTATAGTCTCCCTATTATAGATGTGGTGTGCTTCACACCAAGGAGCACATCTCTTCTCTAGAGGTATTTTAGTAATTTTACCGGGCGTTACAAGAATAAATAATTATAATTTTAATAAATTCATCACCAATAACATATCAATTTTTAATTTAATAAAAATAGACCATTTATTATTAAAATAGAAAAGGTGGTCATCAATTGTAAAATAGACAATATATATTTACACATAAAAATTTTAAAATTATCATTTTAATATAGTGTTTATATCTTACAAAATCACTCAACTTTGAGAATATATTTAACATCATTTGGACTTTGTTTTGTATCAATAAAATCACTCAACTAAATTAATTATAAAAAAAATTAATATGGAAAAATATTGTTTGTCTATATAAATATAAAATCACAAATAAATAAAATTTAAAATTTGACATGTAAATTTATTTATTTTTATATTATAAAAATATGAACCCGCAAATAAATAAAATTTATAAGCTAATTTATTTAAATAAATTTACTAGTACAAAACTGCAAATATAAAATATAAAATCAAGAAATAAAAAAAGGTGTAAAAGAATTTGAAAGGTATTTTTGTTTTTATATATAATCTCATGGTATTAAATCCAAGGTATTAGTTAATACCACCAAATGGGAGGTATTAGTTTAATACTATGTATGGGGTATTAACTAATTTTTGGATTAATTATACATGGATTTAAATTTCTACCAAATATAGTATTAATTAATATTATTTATCCTAATTTCTAGATTATTTCTCCTAATTCCTCCTACCAAACAACTCTTAAAAGATATTTCTAGAAAAAGGATAAATATAATACATTAAAACTCTTGCTATGCACGAGATCTAAAGAAGGATCCAATTATAAGAATTTATAATACACAATTTTACATTACATTTTTATTAAAAATTATGTCAAAGATTTGAACACATAATCTTGTCATGACATGACAATGACTTTACTATACTAATTTTAGAAGATAATTTTGAAATTTTTTATTTTTAAAATAGAAGTACGACAACGTACCTACTACTACTAGCATTAACTCCTTTGACTGTTGTTGAAGAGTAGCAAACGTCCAAACTTTATTTCTGATCCACTTCTTGAAAATCAAATATGGGGCCTACTAGAATTAACTCCTTTTCAGATTTTGAAAGGAGGGTAATTTTTGCCTCTGTTTAATTGATTAGCAAACGTCCAAATTGAATTTATTTTTGGTCCAAATTAGCAAACGTCCAAATTGAATTTATTTTTGGTCCATTCTTTGAAGAATTAAATTTGGGATTTTAATAGATTAATTTTGAAATTAGCGTTTACCGAAGCATGCAATATGTAGATACAAACGAAGCATAACTCACGGGAATCCTTCAATACTTTACTCTGCACAAGATATTCTATTCTTTTCTTTTTTTTCAGGAATCTAATAAAATTTGGATCTTCCTTTCCGGAATATAATTAAAAAAAATTCTTCATTTCAATTTAAGTGCTTTATATTTTTAAAAAATAGAAAGTTTAGCTTAAATTTTGAAACTAAAGTATTGAAGATTAGCTTAAAAATTGTAATATTAAAAAAAAAAGACATTAAGGCGACAGAAAATAGAAGATTTAGCTTAAATTGATACGAAAAATAATATCTTCTCTTACATTTACGTTAGAAAATAATTAGTTGTTTCTCTGTCAAGCATTCAATAAGATATCAACAATAAGGCATTTCACATGCATGTCACACGTTCTTTTGGTATGCTATATAATTTTGTTTTAGTTTTTTGTGAAAAGAAAATAGATAGCAAATTTTAATGAGGATCGTTAATCAAATCTTCTAGAAGATACTTTCTTTTTATTTATATTAAGTAACGTATTAGCTAAGGCATGGAGTATTGTTTAAAAAAATTTGATGCTTTATTTAATATGAAATAGTGTGAATAGAACCCTTCGTTCATCTTTACTTATCTGTTATATTATTTTTTGAATGTCTAATAATATTTATTTATTTTATGAAATTAAAAGATAATTTTATCTTTACTTTATAACTTTTATCATTAATTAAAATATTATCTTATTATATTTTTTAAATTATTATATTTACTAAGTCAATATATGATAAGTAAAAATACATTAAGGAAGTATTTTATAGCCGTGAACGAGGAGATAATAATGTTGTAACACGTGATTTATCCGACATGGAAAAAGTGTTAATTATTGTAGCAAACGGTCAAATTTTTTATTTTTGGTCCACTCCTAGAAATTAGAGTTTACTGAAGCAGCATCATGGAAGATTTTACTGAAGTCTGGAAAAACTGTACATACATTATACTAACGAGGCACACACCAGAAAAATGTTCAATACTTTAATTTGCACCAGATCTTGTCCATTTGCATGGTACTTAAATCAAGAGAATTTATTTTATAATTTACAAAAAAATTTAAAAAAACATGTTCAAATATAAATTAAAAATTAAATTAATTTGAAAAAGATATTTTTAAATCAATGTATCAATGACAAGCGTATTTTTTAAAGCGCGAAGTTGCATGGTAAAAGATATTGTTTACTTTTACAGCTTTAAATTAAAGCAAGGTTTACACTTAAATAGTCATTTAATTATTTTTTTAGAATATTTAAAATTATGTTGTCTGCATAAGAAAAATTAAGATTTTAAGTTTATGATTGAGTATTCAATATCTATACATATTAAATGAATTTATATAAATACATTATTCGATCAAATTAATTAGATTTAACCGAATTCGTATGCTAGCTTCACTCCTAATTCTCTGTGCATAAATGTGAAGTAACTTTAATCTAGTTTTCTAAAAATCGTCCTGCCGACTTTACATATATTTATGTTGTAAATCAGAAACAGATACATTTATTTAAAGGTAGTAAAATGAATAATTTTTATTAAAATTTTTTTTAAATATATAGGTTAAATATGAATATTTTAATATATATTAATTATTAAATATCTTTGAATACAAAAATCACGCATTCATATTTTTCAAAAAAAATAGTGACTCCGCCACTGTAATCAATTCTATGTTCCCCTTGTACATCAAATTATAGTGATACCTCTGAGCATCGAAGTCTAATTAAGCAGAAAGAAATATACAAAAATGGAGAGAGAAATTAAAGAAAATGACATATATGTTATTTTGTTGGTTATGGATCAATCATTTTTTAACTAATAGAAGACAGTCGGAGTACTCTACACATTTGTAGCACCTCAGAAGAATTTCAACCATTGAAATTTTAAACACGTGTTATTTAAACATGATAGATATATTTTTAAAATAAAACTTTATTATATTGTTTCTATTTTTCTGAGGATCCAAAAAAGTTGATAGCACTCCATTAAAGCAAAAAACAATAAGGAGTTGTTTGATAAAAAAATAAATAAGGTAGGGATTAGTTTTTATCTCATGTTTAATTTATTATTTAATTTTATATTTAGTTTAAAATTTTATAATTTTTTTAATTATGCACTTGAACTATTATGAGATTTTCTATTTTATGTAATTAGATAAAGGTTTTGAAATGAGGGTTCCGATGAAATAACCTTTCTACTTCTACGAGGTAGTGGTAAGGTCTGCGTACATTATAACCTCCCCAGACCTCACTTGTGGGATTTTATTGGGTATGTTGTTGTTGACTTCTAATTAGTTAGGAAAATAATAATTTATCATTATGGTTGCTACTTTCTCACTTGAATTATTTTGAGAATAAATAATTATAATCTTAATAAATTCATCACTAATAAAATATCAATCTTTAATTTAATAAAAATAGACCATCTATATTAAAAAAGAAAATATGGTAAACAATTATAAAATAGGCAATCTATATTTACATACAAAAATTTGAAAGTTATAATTTTAATATAGTGTTTATATCTTACGAGGTCACTCAACTTTGAGAATATATCTAACATCATTGGACTTTATATTGTATCAATAAATTCACTCAACTAAAATTAATTATAAAAAAATTAACATGTCAAAATATTTTTTTTGTGTATTATGTAAATACGATACTACAAATAAATAAAACTTGATAATAAGTCTTAAAACCAGCTTAACATAGAAACTCAACATGTAGGAATCTAACAGAAGTATTGATAGGACAAATACATACAAAGACTAACATAACCTTACTATATTTGGGACATAGGGCAAACCCCAACTCACCATAATAAGTCTGAAAGTAAAACTAAAAAAAATAAACTTGTAATGATCACGTTCCAGAAGCATGAAGACTCATCAAATACTATTTGTTACTGAAATTTGTACTAATGATGGCGGGAGCAGCAACTTCATGAACTATATTATAAAATAATGTAGGTAAAGGTGTATGCGGATAGTACTTATGCAATATACTGATATAATGACTTCAAAGGTTATTTTTGATTTTTTTACTAAGTTATCATTTTTTCCTCCTCGAAGGTCGCTATGAATCATTTTTAGTTGAGTCTAAAAGTCAAATTTTAAAAAATCTTGTAAAAAGTTAGAGCTTTACAAAAGATAGAGTTTTCAAAAGGCTTAAAGTTGAAAATTTTGAGTTTTTAGGTCATTTTGAGTTTCGAGTGTTGGAATTCGATTCTGTTGATTCCATTAGTTCTAGAATGTCGAATCTGGTTTGGGAGAAGTTGCAAAATTGAATTCGGAGTTGAAATGGATATTTTAGGCCCAAAGTTGCATTTCTAGTTCATTTTGGATCATAGATTTGACTTTGGTCAACTTTTAGAGTTCGGGGGCTCGTATCGAAATTTCGTCAGTTTTAATGGTTCGAGGTGATGAAACTAACTCTAGACATGACCTTATTGTAATTTTTAGAGCTTCCATGAATATTTTGAGATTTTGAGTCCGAAACTAGTTTAAATGATCTTTCTCAGGTTCTGGGCCAAGGAGGTTCCAGGCTCGAATTTCATTAAGTCTGAATCATCTTTTCTAGTAGGGTTCCATGTTTAGTTTGTGTTCACGGGGGGCCAAACGAATTTCCAGGGTCCAGTTCCTAATTTGATTATGTTGTGTATTGCTGGTGTAGCTGTATCTGGTGCATGCCCCATTTACTCTCCGCGTTCGCGGGCTTGAGATTGTGTTCGTAGAGGTATAGGTACATTACCCTCTGCATTTGCGTGCCTCATTGTCGTGTTCGCGGTGTACACTGCAGTGGACCTCCGCGTTTGCGGTCTTATCTCTATATTGGCGAAGGGTTAATTCTCCCTTGGCTCCACATTCACGGATAAGGTTCTGGTTTGTGGAGCATCAATGTTACCTGAACATTTTTAGTTTTAAAAGACGTGATTAAATCCTTTTTCATCATTTTTAACATTTTAAGCTTGATTTTAAGGAGGGATTTCAAGGCTTTTCAAGGCAATTCGATTGGGTAACTATTTTCTAACCTATTTTATTGATTTACATTGATTAATTCGAGTTTTGACTTATAATTTTGGAAATTTAATGGTAGAATTTTGAGATTTATCAAACTTAGTTTTCGTAAACTTTAATTCATGATTTCTCCCATATCTTAACTCCGTTTTTAGACCAATTTCACTGTTGAATTTCTTGTCACCTTGGAAAAATTTTCATACTTTAATTTTCAGATTCTGGCGATATCTTCCAACTTGGAATTTTTGACCATTCTACCCTTTTCATCTGAATTAATTGATTTTAGTGTCATTAGATTCGTTATGTGACAGTGATGTTATACTTGAATAGATTATGGTGATTTGGATTATTGTGAAAGGGGGAAAGCGACGGATTTGACTTGATGCGGGACTTTAATTGAGGCAAGTGGACTTCTAACCTTTTGTTTATTGTAAATGAACCTTGTATATAGGATATACATGTGATTAAGTGTTTTGAGGTAGAATTGTATCATATTAGGCTTTGATCATGAGATTTGATTGGAGTGTTGCTTTTATAATGATTTCTTGACTTGTGGGTTAATTGTGAATTGCAATCTATATGATCTTGTGAGTTATTTGATATTAAGGTGGAGATGGATCTTATATTATGATACGGTTGATATGGTGATTGATATGATATTGAGGCATTGATGATATTGAGATTATGAAGCATTGATCTATTTATGGTGTTGACACTGTGATATCATTGAAATCATGCACTTTTTGAATGGGTAGGCATTAGCCAAGGTCATTGTCGGTGATGTTCACGGATACATGGTCTAGATGAGACCCCCATGAGTTCCGTCTGAGGTAGTCATATGGTCAGTGAATGTGTATCGTAGGATAGACATGAATCATAATTTTTTGATATTGCATCGCATTAGTTACATCTCATGGCATCCACTCCATCTCACATCGTACTTTTTTCTATGTTACCATTGTATTGCATGTGGAATTGTTTAATTATTACATCATTGACCTAAGTAACTGTTGGATATATCTATATATAAACGTGTGTTGAGACATTAAGCCAGGTGATACGTATATCTATATTATTATGGCTTATATATTATATTGTGTTGGGACTTTTTTGAATTCAGGGTTATAGTTCGGTGGTTTGTTCTTAGGAGTTAAAGAGTACTTGTGTTCTTCATTTCTTTACTTTAGGTTGGTTCCATTTCGTCGAGTACCCTGTTGGTTGATGCTCACCCCCTTGCTACATTTTTGTAGGTCATGAGCCCGGTCCACCTTTCTAGCTTTCTGATTATTTTTTAATCTAACTTTGGATCTATCGAGAGGTACCTACTTGTTCCTTCAGTAGACCTTCCGATATTCTACTATAATATTTCATTCTATTTAAGCACTTGGCATTCTGAATTGTATTTCATTTGAGTATTCTATACTTAGAGACTTATACGTGTGACATCAGTTCTTAAGATGATTGTATTTTGATTTCTTCCTCTTATCTATTGTCTTAGTCCATTATCTTCTGTTTTTACCATTATTGTTAAGTTGTTAGGTCTTGGGATGACTCTCCTTGGTGGGTTAGGTAAGTCCCATCACACCCGAAGTTCGAGGCGTGACAATTCAGTATGCAGAATATATAATAATATGATAAAATAACATGATAAATTAGAAAGCTAGTATATTCACGTATAACTTATGAAGTTAATGTTTCTCAAAGTGTCTATATTGGCAAAGAAGTCTCTTTGTTCCTCATGTAGGATTTACATTGGATTCTGTGTTAATTAAGGTTAACATCGTGAAAAATAATTAAGTTTATCTTCAAGCTTCCACTATGTTTTTATGCATTGCCCATATGTTTTAATTATATTTTTCTTCTCATGCTTTATGTAGTTATTGGTCTTGCATTCATGACTCATCTATCCTATTATCTCATCTTTACTTATGCTTAGCATATTGCTCACATACTTAGAGTATTCAAAGTACTAACACATACAGTATTCAAAGTACTAATGCATACTTTCTTTGCCTACATTGTGTTATAATATTGGGTCAGACACTTCTTCTCATCCCAGCTCTAGTTAGC
>DF357233.1:220199-282729 GCA_000787875.1 Solanum virginianum
CCCAGCTCTAGTTAGCTCGAATTCACTTTTGACTATTGATTAGTGAGTCCTTATGTTTCAAAAGCAAGCCTATCATGTTGTTTTGCTATCTTTAGACCATGTTATTATCTTGAGAATATTTCTTTTCCTTAAGTTAAGGGTGAGTTAGGAACCTGTCCTATGCCCCCTCCGATGCTAGTCGAGCCATGTTTAGATATCAAGTGTAAGTCCATTTATTCGAGCACATTGCTTTAGCTTTTGTTTTGCTCTATTGAGCTTCTCTTGACATTTTATTTCTTCTTCCATATTTTGGTCTAATTACTTTAATAACCTTATGTATGCTCATTTATGATATACAAAGATGGCTTAGATGGGGTCCAGCAGGATTCTAATAATCTAGTCACCCCTATGACCTAGCTTGGATTATAACAAACTTATTATTAGAGCTTAAGATTTAAAGTGTCCTAGGGAGTTTAACATGTCGTATCGAGTAAAGTCTTAGCCATGGGTGTGAAGCGCACAATAGTTATGATTAGAAGACTATGAGTCATTTTAGGAAACTTCAATTTTTTAATAATCCATGTTATGTTGTAAAGTGTTACTAAGGTTTATTTCTCAAATGCTCATTCATTGCAATTTTTATAAAATGCCACCAAGAAGAGAACTAATGCAAAGGGGAAACAATGCAAATAAGCTCCTGAATTTTACCATGACCCAGTGATTGTGTCAATTACTAGTGTATAGTCTTGAACCACCATTCATATTCTAGCACAAGTCATTACGACACAAGTCAATCAAAGAGATATGGCTTAAAATGTAGGAATGACGATGACAAAGATTCAAGATTTTATGAGTATGAGTCCATCGAAATTTTACAGCTCCAAATGGGATGAGGATCCACAAAAGTTTGTTGATAAGGTTTATAAGGTCTTGGCTACCATGAATGTTTCTTCGAAAGAGAAGGTGAAATTGGCCACCTATTAACTCAAAGGTGTTCCTCGGATTTGGTATAAACAATGGAAATATGATAGGGTAAGGGAAGCTGGTCCTTTTGCATAGGAGTGACTCAAGGGAGAATTTCTTAATCTATTCTTTCCTTTGGAGTTAATAGAAGCAAAATCCAAGAATTCACCAGTAAGCATGAGTATGAGAGAGTATGCTATCAATTTACTATGTTGTCCAAATATGCTTCTTTCATTGTTTTTGACCCAAGAGCTAGAATGATTAAATTTGTATCGAGTGTTCAAGGAATACAAGACACCTATGTTGATAAGAAAGATGGACATCTCGAGGTTCACGACATATACAGAAAGGGTTAGAGAGTCAAAGAGGGCTCAAGTTGATGATGATAGATATCCCCGGCAATGGTACGAAAATGGTGGTAAAGGCCATCCTCAAAGTATGAAAAGGCCTGTCGATCAAGGTTCATCCAACACTATGGCTCTGAAGTTCAACAAAGGTTAAGGTCAAACCCCAAGGTTCAAGACAGATGTTCGAGAAGTCAATCTATTCTCATGCAAGAAATATGAGAAGAACCATAAAGAGGAGTACCTAGAGTCATATAATAGACCTATAATTGGAGATACTGATGTGAAATTTGATCCAGATAACATAAACCCATTTGTATGATTCGTAGATGGGTCAAAAATCCATAGATCTGGTTGTAGTCCCTGTACAATAAAATTAAATTAAGGGTACTTTGGTATATTTCTACCCTCTTAACCTGTCAGGACCAAGCCCCAAGCCGCAAGCCTAAATCTTAGTCGTGACACGACAAATAAGGAACCCGAAGGCACCTTACCCAAGCCTCTAAGAATATATCAAGCATTTCATAGGGATTGAACATAAATAAAATGGTATTTAAATGGGAAGCAACGCTAAGGGAGCATCAACATCAAATACATAAAGGAAACTTAAAACATAGATACTTGATACTTTGTCCAACAATACCTCTAACATAGACTTGGTCGGGGCTAAGACATGTTCAAGCTCACCCTCAAATACAATCATAGAGAAAGAAATTATAAAACTGAAAATGAAAATGTCTTAATACATCAAGCTATAAAGAAAACTAGGATGTTGTCCCTGACTAGAGGACTCACCAACTCTCATCTTCAATGATCCAAAGTTAGCCACGTGGAGGATATAGAGGAGCACTGGTCCCTATAGTTAAATCATGTAGGCATAAGTATGCGTCAGTACTTTGAATGTACTGGTATGTAGTTATACAATGCATGGCACGAAAATAATGATTGTTCATGCCACATCTCATGTTAAAATCAAACCTTTACAAGGGCATTAGTAAGCCTTTATCAAGACAATATTATTTAAACATCAAAAGGCTACTTTAGAATGAACTAAGTAGGATTCATGGATGAACATAATCATGAATAAGAAAATTATATAAACTTGTTCCATATATGAACTGTAGAGATTTAAATTATATACCATAGAAAAAATATCTTTGAAGCATGAGGAGGACATACATACATGTGATCATTTGACATATTACTTTAGCCATAAAACATGAGATAACATGAGAAATAAAGAACATACCTTTACTTGAATGCATGACAAGACACATCAACGTTGATTAGTGTGGAAACATATGTTGTTATGTACAATTAAAATAGTAATGTTTTTGGACGAATAATACATGAATTTAGATGAAAGACTAGGTTATTATGAATGAAACATTAGTAGTCATAATGGAGACTACCTTACATACTTGAAGATATAGTCATATACCTTTAGGAGAAATATCATCTGGGAGTAATAAGGGACCATAACTTATATGAGAGTAACTTTTAACTGACATAAACTATGTGAACTAAACATGGAGTCCCGATGTCTCCCCCTACAAGGGAAGAAAAGGGGAGATCACTTGCCAATGTGACCTCTTAAGATGCCTAAGTCGATCCATTAAAGCTAACTATTGAGAAAACCTCTACTAATGGGTGGTCTATAAATCAACCTCTACTAATGGGTGACTCCTATCCTCTATGGTGGCACGTAGTTATGGGTCAATAAGATTATACCAATAGTCTCATGTGCTAGCTAATGGGGAGCTTCTATATCTTTCACGACCCAATCCTGGGGCCTAGACATGACACGATAAATGAAAAATTCGAAAGGACCCCAAACAAGCCTCTATGCATATGTAGCACATCCTTGGTTGTGGAAGTATAAATAAACAACAAGCAATTAATTCTAAGGGAAGCAGGACTTTGGACTCAAGTTATGGGGATGTCAAGGGAATAGGACTTTCCACTATCAAGTAGCAAGTAAAGACTAAGGTGCGGGTAAGTATGACTCATGCTATGAAGATAATAAGAGCTTAAGACTTCTACCACACGCCATCAAATACAACAGCACATAAAGGAATACAGACTAAAGAAAGTCTTCCATAATTATATAGCATAATAAGAGTCAAGCTCATCACATACATTTATTTGACAACACCTCTAACATGAGTTGAACGGGGACCAAGATATCTCCCAAGTTCACCCTCAAATGTAAATGTTCAAAAGAAAATAAGTCTTTAACATAGCATGAAAGGAAATGGTTGTTGTCCTCAAAATGGAGGACTCACCAATAGGAATCTTAAATCAAGCTAACTATCCATGTGAAGGAGGATGAATAGGTGCTCTATAGGCACAAAAAGTATGTGTTAGTACTTGAAATGTACTAAGTATGCGGGGTGCAATGCAACAAAGACATAATTCATAGCCAATAATATGCACAATCATATACAATGAATATAACCTAAATATGATATGAATGATCAATGCCTTAGTCAAAACATACATCGAGAATAAAAAAGTCACATGACAAATCATACATATGTGGGAAGAGGCCATAACAACCATATAAGACCAAGTAAACTGCTACTTGGAATCTTGTTATTCACTCCATACCAAAAATAGAGTGGTTTACTTTGCCAAGGTAAACCATCCACTCA
Source organism: Solanum virginianum (assembly GCA_000787875.1). Lineage (NCBI taxonomy): Eukaryota > Viridiplantae > Streptophyta > Magnoliopsida > Solanales > Solanaceae > Solanum > Solanum virginianum. The sequence goes on from DF357233.1 coordinate 224,140, forward strand.
TATTATGGTATCACTTGCCTTATGACATACTCTTCTCGGTAGGTGTCACAAAATATTCTTACCTTATGGCATGCCCTTTTGAGTAGATGCCAAGAATTATCCTTACCTTATAACATAATATTTTTAGTAGGTGCAAGACCATTTAGGGAATCAATATCACAAACCTATGGTGGAACATACTTTAGGGACAATGGCTACCAACCAAGGTCCTCTCGGTGCTAGGTCAACAATCCCGTGGAATACTCAATTCATATACATAAATATATCTTACATAATTTCATAACTCATGGTAGCATCATAGGAGTAGCTCATCAAATTCATCACACCATAGCATCAAGAAAGGGCTTCATATTATTCATAACATTCTTATAAGCTCATTGAATGCTTAATAGCCCTTCAACATTTACAACATTCATAATTCACTTATCTTACCATAAGACTTTCATTAACATAAGAGACTTGTCACATAACTTTAGTCAAAACATGGTGGGTATGTGTACATATGCTTAAAATCATGCAATTCAAGATTAAAGAATATGAGAGGAGTAAATAAAGTCATTTAAGAATCATTCAAAGCATCCCACCAACATTATAGTAAAATCCCCAATTTGGGTATCATGAGATCCATAAACTTTCCAAGTCTTTAAAGATATCATAGAGTACAAAGCTTTAGTATCAAAAACATTTCATAATCTCATCCCTTAGTAGAAGCTCATGCATTAATAGACAGATATCCAACAAGTTTCCAACATATTTCATGCATAGGAGTAATGATAGTAAGTAGCCGTAGGAAATTAGTCCTTGAAATCAAGTAATTTAATCACAATATATTTAAGGACTCTATGGGTGGAAAGATCCATGGATAGAAGACCGACATACTTTAAACCTTGAAATAAATAAAGAAAACTTGAAGAAGTTAGAAGGATTCACTTGAGTTCTTGAATTCTAATGAAAGTTCTTGAAAATCTCGGGACTAGATGAGGGATTTGGAAAGAATTTAAGAGGATTTTGAGAGAGCTCTTAAGTGAATTAGGGCTAAAAATCGTGGAACAAAAGACGGATTATAGATGGATTGTATCTATTAGGGTGTTGCGTTATAACCAATTATCCTTAAGTGAAATAGAAAATTTTCAAAAAAAAATCTACTACAGTGAACCAAAGGCGCGACGCGGACTGGGTTTTGCATAGGCAATTATCGAGTGAAGTTCAATTTTCCCTTGTTTTACCCTAGGAATAAGTTTAGGCTATTTTTGTACTATGGGGGACCAAGTTCATAATGTGAATTAGTCGCGTACCCTACTAGTTAAGTCACAAATCACCCAAAAAATTAAATCAAACACCACTCTTTTCCTACATATTTTTATCTCCTGAAAAAAATACAAGTCAAATTTGCAAAATCATGCACGAATTTTAAAATATTCAAGAAATACACCATAATGACATTTCAATCATGTGGGAGTGTTACAATATCTCCCTCTTGGGAACATTCGTTCCCCATTATGATGGAAACATGCTTATAAGAGTGATTAGACAACTTTCAACCCAATATGAATGTAATCAATGCAAATTAATCACTATTCTCAAAAGTTTCAAATTTACACATCAAAATAATCAAAACTTGTTATCATGAACATGTATGCATGCAAAAATGTCACAAGGGCTAAAATTCAAGACTTGACACCATAGATAGGATTTAACTTATTACCTTAGGCTTGAGTAGGCCAGAAGAGATAAGGATATCGTTTCTTTATGTTCGCTTTAGCTTCCCAAGTGGAACTTTTGAATTATTGATTCCTCCAAAGGACTTTGATGGACTCCACATCTTTGTTTTTCAACCTCTTTACTTATCTATCCAATATTTCCATCGAAACTTCCTCATGTATCAAATTCTCTTCAACACCACCAACCTCCAAAGGTACAACAGTGTTTGGATCACCGATAAATTTTCTAAACAAGACACATGGAAGATTTGATAAACCATACACATCTCCATAGGCAACTCCATCTTATAAGTAACCCTCCCAATTCTCCTCTAGATTCTATAAGGCCCTACATAACTTGGGCTTAACCTTTCCTTCTTGCCAAACTAAACCACACCCTTCATAGGTGAGGCCTTTAAATACACCCAATCATCAACATGAAACTCAAGATCCCTTCTTCTCACATCGGAATAGGACTTTTGCCTACTTTGAGCTATCTTCAATCTTTGTCTTCTAAACCTCACCTTCTCCAAAGCTTTCATAACCAAATACGTAGCTAAAAAAACCATTTCTCCCACTTCAAACTACCCAACTTGGGATTTGCAACATCTACCATATAGAGCTTCAAAAGGGAGCCATTCTAGTTCTAGAGTTTGAGCTATTGTTATAAGCAAACTCAATAGGTGGAAGATAATCATCCCAACTACCTTTAATTCCAAAACACAAGCCCTAGGCATATCCTCAAGGGTTTAAATAGTCCTTCTAGCTTGACCATCCGATTGTGGGTGAAAGGTCGAGCTAAGCTTAACTTTAGTACCAAGACCTCTTTGGAAAAATCTCCAAAAGTATGAAATAATTTAGCATCATGATACGAAATAATATACAATCAAACCCCATGCAATCTAAGCAACTCATGAACGAAAAACTTGGCATAATTTTTGGCACCACAAGTTATTTTAATCGATACGAAGTCAGTCAATTTGTTATTCTCTCAACAATAACCCAAATAGAATCAAAATGCCTTTTAGCTTAGGCAAGCAAATCATAAAATTCATGTTGATCTCTTTCCACTCCTAAGTAGGAATCTCAATATCTTAAGCTTAGCCACTCAAACTTTAATGTTTGGCTTTGAATTGTTGGCAATTATGACAACTGACTACAAATTTTACAATATCTCTCTCCATCCCACCCCACCAATACATTGCCCTAACATCCCTATACATCTTTATAGAACTAGGGTGAATAGAATAGGATAAGTTATGTGCCTCTTTTAAGATCAAGTCTTTCAAGCCATCGACATTTCGTACACACAACCTACCTTGATGCCTAAGGACACCATCTCCCCCTTTGGAGAAAACCTTCATCTTGCCATCCTTCACCAATGCATTTAATTCCACCAAAGTGCAATCAAGGTCTTGTTTGGATTTGAACTCTTCAATCAAGACAAACTTTGAGCCTTCTACAACCACCTGATATTGCCCAAGTAACACCTCCTTTTTAGAGGATAAAGCGATCACTGTCAAGAAATAGAACCTAACAAAGGTTAGGGTTGAACCCACAGGGAATATATAGACTCAGGAGAATTCACCAATTTGCAATCTGAATGATTAACCAACTTACTTCCCCAAAGTGGAGGTTCGAAATAATCAATGAAAAGTATAATTAAACTAACTATCACAAGAGAGAAGTCAATATGGAGAGGAACTAGGGTATTTTGTTCCCCATGATTCCCCAGATCAGTATCACGGATAACCTAATTCTTTTCTAGTGTATAGCATGCATGATAGTAAGTTATGTTCACCAATCCCTTTCATCAAAGGTGAGAGGTGAAGTTCACTATGTGACTTGACCAATGTCCATAGCGTACATTACTAACCCTTACTTATTAGTTCCAGTACAACCTCCACTTGGCCTAATTTGGTTGATTGACCAGAACACATCAATCAAATTCTATTAATTAATCATTTTTCCTATTCATTGCTACCTTGGTCTTTTCATTAACACTAGAAGGGTTCTAATGTTGCCCACCATAGAAAACAATGCAAAATGAAGAGAGTTAATTGATACATGTATATAGATCTTCCAAGAGTTATGAATTATGTAATTTTACTTTGTTAGTTTTTCATGGCTCCCACAACCCTAGTAGTGGATTTAGCTACTCAAACTATGTGTAGATGTAAAATTTGTGAATTGAGAAGACATAATTGCACACTTACACAAAAGAATCAAGAATAAGGAAAATCCAAGTTCAATAAGAATCACAAGCTTAAGGATGGTATTCAAACACAAGTGTTCTCAAAGACTCTCCAATATGATCTTATAATTTTCTTTCTCTAAATATTGAGTTCTCTGAGTACTAGGCGAAAACTTTTTGAAAAATAATCTAAAATTCCTATTTATAATAATTAAAATTCAAGTCCTAAACAAAATAGGAGAATTGGTCGGCACGCCATACAAATGGTCTTTACATCTGTATTGCATTCCATAACCCATAATTGGGGACTCGTACTCAGCTGTTGAAAATTTAGACTTCTAATCTACAACACTCCTCTATGACTCGTTAAGTGATTTATGACTCGTAAAGAGGGTTTCGTCTGATGAAATTCCTGAAAGTCCAATTCTCTAATCCATAGGGCATGAACCATCTTCTATGACTCATAAAACCTTCCATGGCTCGTCTGCATATTCACAGAATAAACTTTAGAATATAGTCCCTCACTAGACTTGTCCACGAAACCACCCTATGGCCCGTAAAGGGTCTCGTATAACAACAAAACTTAGTAACTTCTGTAATTTTTCCCAACAATTAAGGCCAACTTGTAATCCTACAAATGTAAATGCAAAAACACATAAAACCAACTAACATCGCATTGAGAATACACAAAATTCTAAGTTTTAAGTATCAAAAGTGTTGTATTTTGGCAACGCAACAACATCCTCAACTTAAAGTTATTATTTAACCTCAAACGATAGGCTCAATTTAAATAGATAATACTTAACACACAGACCTCAACCCAATGGCATACATCAGAAAGATGTTAGACTCAGACACCCATACCAACTTTTTAAAATAAGATAGATATCTAGAAAATCAATATAAATTGGTGTATGTGATAAAATAACTGTGACAAGCAAGATATTATCAATAATCCACAATCACTGAACAAGTCTAGAATTAACAATGCAATGCATATGCCCTCATAGAAGAAGTATCACATTTGACACTCAATGATGTTTTCATATTTATCCTTACGACTATGCAAAATCACTCACTCTAACAACATATTCATGCATAATGTCTAAAACCATAGCCTTGCCCCCATACTCATGACTCATATCTTCAACCGGCTGGACTAGGATCACTCTAGTACTTTCTAGGCTTATAACGTTGGCTAAGGGGCCTTTGGTATGATATTATGGGAAAATAGTGACTAAAGGCATTCCTTCACACTACATTTTTCTACACTAACCAACTCTGTTATTTTCATCTTATTCTCCCTTTTTCCTATTTCAAGCTTTTCTGGGTGCCTTCTTTTCATTTTTCAACTTTTTGCCTTATTTTTACACATCATTTTAATTTGTAGCTTACAACTAAGGGATCACTTATTTTTCTTGCACATAGTACATGATTTTTCCCTTTTTCTCTCTATTATTAACTCACCCCCTTATTTTTGTGGTTCACCTTTACACCAGCCACCCTCAACGTAGGCTTTTAGCCTATGTTGAGGTGCACAATATCCGTCCTCAGAACTAGGGACACTTTTGGTAGCCACCCTCAACTTAGGCTTTTTGCCTCAGTCAAGGTGCACGACTAGGGCCAGGTTTAGGGTTTTACAACTAATAAGGCTAGGTTAATTATATGTTGTCAAAGAATAGGTACATGTTAGGCTCAAACAATAGGAACAAAGGATTATAACATCATTTTGGTTGGTCTTTTTTAGGATAACTAGACTATTAAGAACAATGGCCTAGGATCCTTTCATAATCCAATTAATCTACAATCTAACTTAGAGTAACAAGGCAAGATCTGACTTAGCACAAAACACATGAATCTATCAAATTAAGCTCACCCACACATGGCACAGCATACATTATCAATAAAAGAGTCTCAGATCATGTTGTTTATCTCAATATGTCCTTACTTGTTACAATATATTTTGCACATACCTAAACATGCATGGTTGTTATCTAACTACTTATCAAAACTTTTGGTGGGTATCATATTTCAGAATAAAAAACATGTTATACGCCATAAGTATTTGTACTATATGCTACAAATACTATTTAAACATCCTAAATATGACGGTTCAACAAGAAGTAAATATCCATGAGGAAAAAGAACTCAGGCAAGAAAACCTCGGGATAAAAATTTAGCGTATTTATGGACCCAAGCCACTCAAACTTAACTGAGGCCCATAACTACCCACACCTCATTAAAAAAGATGTGCATTATCTCTGATACACAAAATTAAAACAAAATAACACATAAGGATCAAAAAGCATATGTGGGAGCCTAAGCTCTTGTCTTCACCTTGGGTTGCCTCCCAAGCAACATCCGATTATTGTCATTGCACGCCTTGGACAAATTGATTACTCAGACTTCACCAATTGCTAAGACTTCACTCTTCAAATCATCTAGACACTTCATGGACTGATAGATATTGAAGAAGACTTCTTTGTTATTCAATCTAAACCTGAGTTAACCAGCTTCTATATCTACTACTGCTCACCCAGTGTCTAGGAACGGTCTTCCGAAGATGATTGAGATGTCGAAGTCAACTTCACAATCTAAGATTACAAAGTCTGCAGGAAATATGAACTTTTCAACTTAGATCAGCACATCGTACAGTATACCCAAAGGCTTCTTCACCGTGCGATCCGCCATCAACAATCGCATACTATTTAGGTTAGGGACTTCTAATCTAAGCTTTTTATAGACTGTAAGGAGTATCAGATTAATGCTGACACCTAGATCACATAGTACCCTTGTGAACTTCATATCTCCAATGGTGCAGGGTATGGTAAAAGCACCTGGATCTTCTCGCTTTTAAACCAAATACCTCATAGATATAGCACTGCAATACTGAAGCTCTTGGGAGAGCTCTGAACTTACAGTGCACTTTTGATTGACCAAGTCCTTCAGGTACTTAGCATACCCTGGCATCTTCTCCAATACCTCAATGAAAGAGATATTGATAGAGCTATTTCAGCATGGAGAGAAAGTGCTTGAATTTACCTTTATCCTCCCACTTTTTGATTCTCTAAGGGAAAAAGAGAGAATACCTAGGAATGGGCTTCAACTTCTGTGGTGCATCAGCAGCTTCACTCACCCCATACTTGTCATGACCATCTCCTTCATCTGCATCCTTGGCCGCAGCTATCTCCTCTTAAACATCTTCCTCATTAATAGGCATGGGAGGATCAATGGTGTTTTTACCACCCCGAGTAGTGACCGCCATACACTGCCCTTCATTTTTAGGATTTTGAACTATGTTGCTAGGCAATGTACCCTTTTAAAACTAATTAAATTGAATCAACACTTGACCAAACTGTAGCTCCAGCTATTTGATAGCCACAAAGTGAGACTCTATTTTCTGATTAATACTCGAAATCTCTAATTTAATGCCCCTTAGAGTCTCGTCCTGTGTCTCAACCTTCTTCAACAAACAATCAAATATCTCCTCGATTCTACAACTACTAGCACCTACGTCATGACTATCCGATGGCATATAAAGAACAATTCTGAAGCCTTCTCTGTGACACAATTTGCATCTCTCTTTGGACCCATGTTTCTATCATAATTACCTCTGTGGTTATCCCTATAAGATCCATCTCGATTAAAGTTCCAACCTTAGTTTCCTTGACCTTGGCACCAATAGTCCTGATTGGACCCTTGGACATTGGTCCAAAATTCCCTCATCTGATCAGCAATAAAATATGCGTCCTCATCATAATATTGATCCTCATACATGGGTGCACATGGAGGTTAATGGACCACTGCATTTACTCTCTCTTGGCTCTGCTTCATCATCACCTCCATACTTATGTGAATCTGAGCAAGCTGTTGGATGATTTCTTTATTGATCTTTGCTTGTTTCGGACCTACACTAATAACACATGAACTTTTAGTGGATGCTCTATCATGATGCCCCCTTGAACGATTAGTCTTAACCACTCCTTCTATTTGCTCTGCGATCTTTACAAATGGTTGATCCAAAAATATACCCCCCCTCCATGATAGTGTCAGCACAGACATGATTATTCTCTTCAAGGGCATGGTAGAAGACCTCCAACAAAACATCATCAACTATCATGTCATCAAGGACGCTCCTCAGACATTTGGTGAACTGCTCCTAAATAGTACTGATTGAATCACGAGAAAGTTGCTCGAAGTTATTCATCTTGTCCTTCAACTTGAGCTTCTTAGATCTAGGGAAGTTTCTCCACAATAAGGCCTTCTGCAAGTATGTCCAACTGGTGATCGAACTCTGTTGGAGCTCAAACAGCCATAATGCTATATTGTTCGTAAGAGCCAATGGGAAGACACAAAAGTCCCATAGCATCCAGACACAAATTCTATGTTCCCATCACACTCTTGTAGGCGAATGCCACATTGTGTAGGTGGCTATGAGGATCCTCCGATGGTAAGCCCGCAAATAACCCATGGTTCTGTAGTATCTGAAGTAACCCCTCGAGATTGTGAACTTTGTGTCTGCCGGTAGTGGTGGCAACACAATTGCTCTAGTTACCTCCATAGCCATAGGATTTAGCCTGTACTGAGTGCACTGGTAAGCATTCACATTGAAATCCTGAGGTTGTAGAGCAATGTCCTCTAGAGAAGGTGGGTTCTCATTCTCAACATCCTCATTGTTATTCCTGTTCAGAGTTGTATTAGTTGCATTATTAGCATTGTCTTGAACCATTCTCCTTAAAGTTCTGTGGATCTCTGGGTCCAACGGAGTTAAGGGATTACCTTGACTCCGAGTTGTGGGCATAGACTACACTTACACTCTGAAAAAGAACAAAAACAAAAAACAAAAGTAAAATAAGGGAACTAAGGATTAACACTCGAATATTAATGAATTCACTAAGTCTAGTCGTATTCCCCTAGCAAAGGTGCTAAAATATTGATGTTGCCCAAGTTACACCTCATTTTTAGAGGATAAAGCCATCGCTATCAAGAAATAGAACCTAACCAAAGGTTAGAGTCGAACCCACAGGGAATACATAGACTCAAGAGAATTCACCGATTTGTAATCCGAATGATTAACCAACTTACTTCCCTAAAGGGGGGTTTGTAATAATCAATGAAAAGAACTAAACTAACTATCACAAGAGAGAAGTCACTATGGAGAGGAACTAGGGTACTGTGTTTCCTATGATTCCCCAACTCAGTATCACCGGATAACCTAATTCTTTTCTAGTGTATAGCATGCAGGATGATAAGTTATTTTCACCAATCACTTTGGTCAAAGGTGAGAGGTGAATTTCACTATGTGACTTGGCCCATCTCTATAGTGTAATACCTCAATGAAAGAGATATTGATAGAGCTATTTCAGCATGGAGAGAAAGTGCTTGAATTTACCTTTATCCTCCCACTTTTTGATTCTCTAAGGGAAAAAGAGAGAATACCTTTATTAGTCCCAGTACAACCTCCCCTTGGCCCAGTTTGATTAACTAGATGAGAACACATCAATCAAATCCTATTAATTAATCTCTTTTCCTATTCATTGCTACTTTGGTCTAGTCAGTAGTACTAGGCGGGTTCTAATATTGGCCACCACTAGAAAACATGCAAAACAAGGAGAATTAATACATGCATATACATATTCCAAGAGTTATGAATTATCTGGTTTTACTTTGTTAGTTATTCATGGTTCCCATAATCCTAGTTGTGGATTTAGCTACTCATGCTATGTAGATGCAAGGATTATGAATTGAGAAGATGTAATTGCACACTTACACAAGAGAATTAAGAATAAGCAAAATTCAATTTCAATAAGAATAACAAGTTTAATAATGAAATTCAAACACAAGTGTTCTTAAAGACTCTCCAATATGATCTTACAAATTTTTTCGCTCTAAATATTGAGTTCTCTGAGTACTAGGCGAAAACTTTTTGAAAAATAACCTAAAAACCCTATTTATAATAATTAAAATTCAACTTCTAAATAAAATAAGATAATTGGTTGGCACGCCATACAAAATGTGTTTACAGCCCGTATTGCATTCCACGACCTATAATTGGAGTCTTGTACTCAGCTGCTGGAAATTTGGATTTTTACTCTACGACTGGTAAAGTGATTTATGACCCGTAAAGAGGGTTTTATCTGATGAAATTCCTGAAAGTCCAAGTCTCTGATCCTCAGGGCACGAACCACCTTCTATAGCTAGTTAAACCTTCTATGGTTCATCTATATGTTTGTAGAATAAACATCAGAAAATAGCCCCTCACTAGAATTGTCCATGAAACCAACCTACGACCCATAGAATAATCTACAACCCTTAAAGGGTCTCGTATAACAACAAAACTCAGCAACTTTTGCAATTTTCCCCAAAAATCAAGGCCAACCTATAATCCTGCAAATATAACACAAAAACATATACAACCAAATAACATCGCATTGAGAATACACAAAATTTCAAGTTTAAAGCATCAAAAGTGTTGTATTTTGATAGCACATCACCACCATAACTCTATTTTTAGCTTCATACAACCTAACCCCATATCTAGCCAATGGTGAACTTTCCTTGCTAATTCCTTCTTACAATCATCAATATGAACCATACTCTCCATGGACACTTTACTTAGAGCATCGGCCATAACATTAGCCTTATGCAGATGATACTGTACACTCATGCCATAATTTTTAAGGAGTTGTAATCACCTTCTATACCTCAAATTGAGATGTCTTTGGGTAAACACATATTGTAGATTTTTATGGTCAATGAAAATATCTACATGAACTCTAGAGAAGTAATGACACCATATTTTCAAAGTAAATACCACATCTGCTAGCTTAATATCATCGGTGGGATAATGATACTCATGTGCTTTTAGTTTCCTAGAAGCATAGGCTATGAATTTGCCACTTTGCATCAATACACACATCAAACCAATTCTTAAAGTATCATAACACACAACAAACCTTTCTAACCCTTTCGGTAAAGCCAAAATGGGAGCGGGTGTAAACTTGTGTTTTAAAGTTTGGTAACTCTTTTCACATTTATTTATCAAAACAAACTTTGCCTTTGTTTGTGTTAATTTTGTCAATGAAGAAGCAATTAGGTAGAAACCATGTACAAATCTTCGGTAGTACCCCGCCAAGCCCTAGAAACTCCTAATATCTAGTGGAGTCAAGGGCCTATACCAATTTATCACCACTTCCATCTCTTTTGGATCTATTTTAATCCCCTATACCAATACCACATGCACTAGAAATGCCACTTCTTTCAACCAAAATTCACATTTATGAAACATAGCAAACAACCTTCTATTCCTTAAAGTTTGCAATACTACCTTCAAATGCTTCACATGCTCTTCCTCACTCCGGGAGTATATCAAAATATTATCAATGAATACCACAATAAATATATCAAGGTAGGGCTTAAAGACCTTATTCATGATATCCATAAATATTATTGGTGCATTAGTTAGACCAAATGACAACACCATAAATTCAAAATGTCCATATCTAGTCCAAAAAGTTATCTTAAAAATATCGCCCTCTCTTACCCTCAATTGATGGTATTTAAACCGAAGATCAATCTTAGAAAAATGACTAGCCTTTTGCAATTGGTCAAATAGGTCATCTATCCTTGGTAGAGGATACTTGTTGTTTATGGTAGCCTTGTTGAGTTTTCGATAGTCGATGCACATTCTAAGTGAGTCATCCTTCTTCCTTACAAATAGCATCGGTACACCCCAAGGTGACTTACTAGGCCTAATATATTCCTTATCTAATAAATCTTTCAATTGATCATTCAACTATTTCATCTCCGTGGGGGGCATTCGGTAAGTGGAAATGGAAATGGGTTGACTATCGGGGAGGAGATCTATACCAAATATTATTTCCTTTTTGGGAAGAATATCGGGTGGCTCATCGAGAAAGATATCAAGAAACTTATTGACCACCCAAAACCAACTCAATAGAAGGGACTTTAGACTCAACATCTCTAACCCTTACAAGATGATAAATTCAACCCTTAGAAATTAATTCTTTAGCCTTTAGACAAGAAATGTACCTACCCTTAACCACCAAATCAAGACCTTCCCACTCAAGGATGGGTTCATTAGGAAATTTGAACTTACCCTTATGGGTTCTACAATCAATAGAAGCATAATATATCTATAACCAATCCATCCCAAGAGTAATGTAAAAATCTACAATGTCAAGCTCAACAAAATTACAAGACAAGGCTTTATGCAATGTAGAGATGAGACAACCTCTATAGACTCTCTTACCAATAACAAACTCTCCAATGGGGGTTGACACCTTAAAGGGTTCACATAACAATTTCGAACATACATGAAGTCTATTAGCAACAAACGGAGTAATGAAAAAGAATATGGCACACAGATCCAGTATAGCATAAATATCATAATCATACACCTTTAACATACTGATAACAACATCGGGTGCTTCATCCACTCCTTGCCTCCCTTGAAAAGTATAAAACCAATTATGACATGGAGCATCCCATTGTTGACCACCTTGGGGCCTTTGACCATCTCTTCCCTTGTTGTGAGCATGTGGACAATCAACAATCTTGTAACCCATCTTGCCACATCCACATCCAACGCATGCACACGTGTTTATCCAACATGTTGTGTTATGATGTTTTTCATATTTTGGGCACCTAGAATTAGTCATTCCACTATTGCTACTTTGAACCTTAGGATTGGGCACCGTATCATTGGCAAACCTTTGAGTTTGAGCATTAGAGGACCCTTGGCCTTGAAATTTGTGGCCTTATTAAAAATGGCCACCTTTAGAACCTTGAAATCAATCGTTATAACGAGGCCTCTTGGACTCCCCACTCCTCATCTTCCTAAGCTTTTGTCATTAAAGCCATGAGCCAAGACAAGTTCATATCAGCAATAAGCACAACTTAAGACATTGTTCATTAACCAAGTTAGATATCCCTGATACAAACTTTTTTGTCCTAGCCCTAAATTTGGAAAACAAGTGAGGGGCATATTTGGAGAGCTTGTTGAATTTGAGGGAATACTCCCTCACACTTATTGAACCTTTATTAAGATTCAAAAACTATATTGTTTTTGCCTTCCTTAATTCAATAGGAAAGAAAGGGTTGAGGAAGTCGACTTTGAATGTTTCCTATGAATAGGATCTTTATTCTCCCTCTCCAACTTCCATTGACTGAACCAAATTTGAGCAAGGCCTTTGAGTTGACAGGCCATAATGAGCTCACCCCCATAATAGCATGAACATTGTACACCTTATCAATAAATTCTTGGGGGTTTTCTTTAACTTTGGAGCCATGAATCTCTGAAGGGTTCATCCTTATGAAGTCTCTTGCCATTGATGCCAGAGCAAGAGCATGAGGAGCTTGGACTCCTTGGTTGGATACAACCCTTGCAAATAAAGTAACCATATTCTACTACTCTGCATGAGTGATCCCTTCATCTTCTTAGGAAGCTTGTAGAGCCGAAGGGGCTGGAGCACCCTCGAAAGTAGGACCTCTTTGAGCTATTATTCTTAGTGGTGTGATCCAAAAGCACCTAAGATCAATCATTAGAGATAGAAGCCTTATATCTAGTTCTAAAGCACAAGATTATGAAGAAGTGAATCAATTCCTAAAATGTCTCATAGCCTTCTATCCATAGTTATGGCACACTTTACTACCATGAACAAGCTAGTCACGACTTGGTTTGTTAGATTTTTGAGGACCATTTACAAACCTAGTGCTTGGGACTAGATATGACACGTCGAATGAGAAATCCAAAGGGACCCCAAACAAGCCTCTAAGCATAAGTAGCACATCCTTGGTTGCAGAATCATAAATAAATAATAAGCAATTAACTATATGGGAAGCGGGACTTTGGAATCAAGCATGAGGATGTCAAGGGAATAGGACTTTCCACCATCAAGTAGCAAACAAAGATTAAGGGGCGAGTAAGTATTACTCATGCTATGGGAATAATAGGGACTTAGGACTTCCACCATACACCATCATATGCAACAACATATAAAGGGATAAGAACTAAGGAAGTCTTCCAGAATTCTATAGCATAATAGGAGTGAAGCTCATCACATACATTTATCAAACAACACCTCTAACATGAGTGGAACAGAGGCCAAGATATCTCACAAGTTGACCCTCAAATATAAATGTTCATAAGTAAATAAGTCCTTGACATTGCATGAAAGGAAATGGTTATTGTCCCTGAAATGGAGGAATCACCAATACCAATCTTCAATCAAGCTAACTAACCACATGGAAAAGGATGAATAGGTTATTCGATTCCTACATGGTTAGATCATGTAGGCAAAAAAAAGTATGTGTTAGTGCTTGGAATGTATTAAGTATGCGGGGTGCAATGTAACAAAGACATAATCCATAGTCAACAATATACATATTAATATACAACGGATATAAGCTCAATATAATATGAATGATCAATGCCTTAGTCAAAACAACATGGAGAATAATCAAATCACATGACATATCATAGTTTATACATATATGGGAAGGGACCATAACTAACATATAAGACCAAATAAGCTACTACTTAGAATCCTGATATTCACCATACACCATAAAAGGAGTGGTTTACCTTAGTTTACTTTGCCAAGGTAAAACCATCCACTCACCTTGCGGTATTACCTTTTCAAAGAGGGTTACCAAATGACCTTACCTTACGTCATAGCCTTTTTAGTAGGTGTCACAAAATATCATTATCTTACAGCATAACCTTGTTGGTAGATGTCAAGAATTATCCTCACCATACAGCATAACCTTGTTGGTAAGTTCAATATATTTAGGGAATCAATATCACAAACCTGTGGTGGCACATACTTTACGAACAATAGATACCAACAAAGCTCCTCATGATGCTAGGTCAACAACCCCGCAGAATACTCAATTCATATACATAATCATATCTTACATAATTTCATAACTCATGGTAGTATCATAGGAGTATCTTATCAAATTCATCACATCATAGCATCAATAAAGGGCTTCATATCATTCATAACTTTTATAACTTTCATAACATTCTCATGATCTCATAGCATGCTTATCTTCATTCATCATTCATAATTCATATATCTTGCCATAAGACTTTCATTAACATAAGAGACTTGTCACACAGCTTTAGTCAAAACATAGTGGGTATGTGTACATATGCTTAAAATCTTGCAATTCAAGAGTAAAGAGCATGAGAAGAGTAAATAAAGTCATTTTAGAATCATTCGAAGCATCCAACCAACACTATAGTAAAACCTACAATTTTGGTATCATAAAATCCATACAACATTTCATAATCCTTCCAAGTCTTTCAAGATATCATAGCATATAAAGCTTTTGTATCTAAAATATTTCATAATCGCATCCCTTGATATGATTAGTCCAAACATTTCAATAGACCAATATCTAACAAGTTTCCAATATATTTCATTCATAGGAGTAATGATAGAAAGTATTTATAAGAAATTTGTCCTTGAAATCAAGTAATTTAATAAAAATAGATTTGGGGACTCCATGGGTGGAAGGACCCATGAATGGAAGGGCCACCTACCGTAAACCTTGAAATCAATAAAGAAAAATTGAATAAACTTGAAGGATTCACTTGAGTTCTTTAATTCTAATGAAAGCTCTTGAAAATCTTGGGATTAGATAAGGGATTTGGTGAGAATTCGAGAGGATTTTGAGAGAGACTTGATTGAATTAGGTCTAAAAATGGTAGAACAATAAAGGAATCCTATCTATAAGGGTGTTGGATTATTAAGCAATTACCCTCAAGTGAAACAGAAAAAAGTAAAAAATAATTGTACTATGGTGAACCAAAGGCGTGATGCGAACTAGGTTCTGCACAGGTCATTTTCACACGATGTTTAATTTTTCTCTATTTTGGACTAAGAATGAGTTTAGGTCATTTTATACTATGGGAAACCATGTTTTCTATGCGGATTGGTCGGGTATCCTACGGGTTAAGCCCCAAATTGCCTAAAAAAATATTTTTTAGTACTGCCTAAAAATCGAAGACCACTCTTTTCTTATATAATTTTGCCTCTTGAAAAAGAATACAAAGTCGTATTTGAAAAATCCCGCACAAATATTTAGATATTCTTGAAATATGCCATAGGGAAATTTTGAGTCATGTAGGAGGTGTTACAGTATCTATCCCAAAGCCCACTTAGTGGTAAGTATGAATCTCATGAAATAATCATAAACATGAATCATAGTCATTTAATTTGGAAAGATATTCTACTAACCAATCTCATAAGCATTTAAAACATTAATCATCATCATAAGGATAGCTCCTGAGTCTTTTCTATGCCTCTAATAACAGGCTACCATCACCTCATAATCATTGTTAGGTGATAGACCTCACACTAAAATCATTTATTCATTCTTGACTTCAATACTGTTCTAGGAGTATGTCATGTCATGGGATATTTCATGATGCAATGCAATAATACATGTAAATTTAGCTTTAAGATCTTGAAGGAAAATGCATACTTATATGTATTCATAACAAACAACCCATACTTGAGGTAACCTATAATGACACGACCTAAGGCCTAGTCATTACACGATGAATAGGATACCCGAAGGCACCTTACTTAAGTCATTTTCAATATCTCAAGCATTCATAGACAAACTTAAACATTTGTAGAATAAAATGGAGAAAAAGAGATATATAGGATCGTATTATGATAATGAAGCAACATTAAAAATGGAACATCAACATTTGTCCATAAAGCATATCGACTAAACTATAGATGGACGAAACCTATAATAGTCAATTTCCATCAAATAGAAAAGACTTCATACTTAAACAACATAGAATGTTAAATCCTCAAAAGGCTAACACATACATAGTGTTTGAAATACATAGTGTCACGACCTAAATTTAGGGCCTAGCAGTGACACGATGAATGCAACACTTGAAGGCATTCCATCTAAGCCTTATGTTCATATCGTACGCATTCATAAGGTAAAATAAGCATACAAGAAAATAAGCAAGTGAAAGTACATAAAATGTAAAAGTATCATAGTACCTATAAAGGAATACAAATCAATCCATTAAGGTCTAGATCATGCCTCAACATCATAGATCTTGGTGGGCTCTAGCATATTGCTCACACTCAAGATGTACATCAAAAAAATAAATATGATGAAGTCTCAATATAAAAATAAACATCATAGGGCATGTTCCCGAAGTATGGGAACTCACTAATAAGTCTTTAGTCTCAAGATTCGAATCTAGCCACAAAATGGAACAATCTCCTCGTCGTTCATCCCTACATGGTTGGATCATGTAGGCAAAGAAGTATGTGTTAGCACATAAAATGTACTATGTATATAGGTATGCCATGAATCAAAGGACATCACAATAATATCAATATGCATAATCGTAATCAATAGGATGAAGACACAATATGTATGAGCATGAAATTTAAAATAACCATGAGAAGAAGCATCATAAATCCATTTTTAACCTTAGCATACATATGTGGGAATAAGACCATAGATGGAATTCATGAGACCATGTGAACTTTTACAGGGAATCCCAATGTTCACTCTACATCGAGCTAAAAGAAGTCTACTTTGTGGAGGTAAACTCGATCCTCACCCTATAAGGTCTATCATAGCACAGTGAGAACCCTCATTTGACCACATCCTTTAGGCTCTATCCTAGCATAGTAAATGTCAATCATTAAGCTAATTGGATCTAACAGCACACCTTTAAGGCATAAAATATGAACATCATTCCTTTGGTGACACATAGTTATGGGACTTGAGGATTTATATAAGGACCCTTGGAGATAGTCCTCCTCGCATAAGTCTACTTGGTGCTAACTCATATCATACAAAATATATAAAGCATACATATGCATAGCGTTCAACATAGGTAATACTTTGTTAAAATCATACTTTCATAACTTTCAAAATAATCAACATAGTCATTCATAAAACATCATGTCATAAGAATAGTCCATCTACTTGCTTTCACCATATTATAGATAAATATTCCCATCTAAACATCATCATAAACATTAGGGTTCTCATCACCTTTTTATCATAGTATCATCACAGATTTCACAACATCATCATGGTCATAATATCATCACAATTATCATTTAAAACATAATTTTCATACTTGAGATCATAAGCATAGAAATACATAGCTTTATCATAGGAGACTAGGGCTAAGTGTGAGCTCATAGACATTTGAGTCAAAATTATGCAACTGAGTAGTACTCTTAGAGAAAACATGCAATTAAAATCAAGTTAGATCATTAACAAGGGAACCCATATCAAATTATTAATCCTTAATCATACATACTTTAAAATCCAATACTTTTTCTATATATATCATGAAATTCATCATAATTCATGCATAATTAGCCATAATATTCATATAGGAGTCACAGTTCATGCATTAGGAATCATAGCTTAAAAGTCCATAAGAAATCATCATGAATTTTGATAAAAAAGAAAGGTTTGGATTGGGCTTCATGTTTAAAGCTAATCCATAAATGAAGCACTATATACCTCAAGTATAATCCTTAGAATTAAAGAACAAAATTTGAAAAATCCTTAGTCAAACTTTCAACCTTTAGCTTCAATGGAACCCTTTACTTAGAAAGAGAAATATTGTGAACCCTTGAGAGAAATTTGGGAATTAAGAGCTTTGAATAAGTTAGGAATAGGACTTTATAGAGCTTAACTTGGTTAGGGTAGTTAGAGCAGCCAAAATGACGTAGTGTAGGAGTAAGATGGATTAGTAAAGTAAAAATTACCCTTCATTAAAAACTATTAGAGTAGTCCACGAATTCATTCTACGGGTCATGGATCGACTTACAGCTTGTATCCTTCCTTGTAGGTTGAGGTGTCATAAAATTTAAGCTATTGGAGTTACAGATTTTGACCCATGAACATGCAGCACAGCTCGTGGATAAACTTACGGGTCATAGAACCCTTCGTAGTGACTCCAGACTTAGACAAATGTTTTTGGTTCCTCAGGGCCTCCACCTATGAGACCTATTGATGGTTCGTGGTTCTTTATATGTTCTGTCTGCTAATTTTTAAGTCAACTTTCAGAATTTCTTTGATTTTCCAATTTAAATAGTCACTTTGGATGAGCACAGTTACGACCCGTGATTGTATCTATGGGCCGTAGAGTTGCTCGTAGAATCAACTAATCAGTAAGAATCTTAACTCTCAGTTTCCCAAGCCTATAAACATGAGGGGTGTTATACATGACAAGAATAGAAATAGTAGAGACCCAAACTAAGGACTCACCCCAACAACAGTGCTAGTCTTAAAGGCTATAAAACTAGTTGTAAGCCAGTAGAGGAGCACCTGTCCCTACATGGCTAAATCATGCACGCAAAATATGTGTTAGTACTTTTGGAAAGTACTAAGTATGTGAGATGCAATGCAAATATGAAATTGTAATGCAATCATTCATAAGTAAAACACACACACCCATATATATATATATATATATATATATATATATATATATATATATATTCGTAGTGACTCCAGACTTAGACAAATGTTTTTGGTTCCTCAGGGCCTCCACCTATGAGACCTATTGATGGTTCGTGGTTCTTTATATGTTCTGTCTGCTAATTTATAAGTCAACTTTCAGAATTTCTTTGATTTTCCAATTTCAATATTCACTTTGCACGAGCACACTTATGACCCGTGATTGTATCTATGGGCCGTAGAGTTGCTCGTAGAATCAACCTATCAGTAAGAATCTTAACTCTTAGCTTCCTAAGCCTATAAACATGAGGGATGTTATACATGACAAGAATAGAAATGGTAGAGACCCAAACTAAGGACTCACCCCAACAACAGTGCTAGTCTTAAAGGCTGTAAAACTAGTTGTAAGCCAGTAGAGGAGCAACTGTTGTAAAAGTATATAACAAGAGCTTAAGCATGCATAAGGAATGTCACTCACTAAGATGAGAATCAATACATTAAAGGTCACATGTGATAGAACCATATATAGAGTCATAAACTTGTGGGAGTGGACCTTAACTGACATATAAGAAAATGTGAGCTTCTATATGAAATCCAACATAATCCGCTACCTTGGCATGGGCAAATCACTTACTAAGTAGAGATTTATCACTTCACATGCATCTTAATATAATATAAATATCCTATGTTGATCTAATAGGCTTGCCTACAAGGTCTCCTATGATGGCAGATAGTTATCGGACAATGAGATTCATCTCTAATAGGACTTGACTCAACTAAGAGGATGAGCCTTAATCTCAAGCTCCTCTCGGTGCTAAGTCATTCCACAGAATCTTTAAACATATACGTAGTCAATTTATGACACTTAAAATCATAAGTAGTAGTCTTTAGAATAGCTCGAATTTAAGAAACCTCCACGTGAGAATCATCCTTTCATCTTGGGGACCTTTTTAGATATCTTTTAGGGAAATTTTCAACATGATTTTATCAGTGAAAAATCATAACTTCAAAACTAGACTTTAATGCCTTAATCATCAACAAATTTAAAACTGTACCTAAAATTTAGTTGGCCAACTCTTAAGTTAAATCATAATTAACAATACTCATCATTGGAACATCATTATTAACAATACTCATCATTGGGATCATCATCAATAACTTAATAAAACGTCATAGGATATCATTGAGACCATTTAATAACATAAAGTATCATAAAATCATCATTATCATGCATATTGACTTTTTGGAACTTAAAAAAAAGGTAAAAGACATTATAATGGACTTTATGGGTGAAAGGAGACCCACAAATAAAACTCACATACCTCAACTTGACTTCTAAGAAGAAGGAGCTTGAATTCTTTGGAGAGAACTTGAAAACTCTAGCTTTGCCTTGACCTTCTAGTGAGAGTATAATCCCATAGTAAATTTTAGGAATGGGAGAATGAAATAATGAATAAGGGTCATAGGGATTTAACATTTGATTTAGGACCCTTAGAATCCCAAAAATTTAGATAGTATAGGATTAGTATTTGCAAAAATGACAAAAGTGTCCTTCATTAAAACTGTCATATAGGATTTACAAAAGCCTGACTATAGGACATGGTTTAAACCACCGACTGTAGTCTTGTCCATCCTATTCTCATTTTCCCATCTTCAAAATCTATTTTGTTGACCCAAACTATGAAAGCCTTTGTACGGGCCATTCTTTGACTTACGACTAATGGTTGGAGTGGTAGAGTCCTTTGATACTTAGTCAATTTTCGTACTTTACTAAAACTCATCTATAAAGGATTTATATGGGTTCTACAATATCTACGGGTCATGTTGTTAATTGTAAGTCACTTTTTAGAAACTCCAAATTTTCATGTCTGATACTCTCAATTACGACCCATTCTATGGATCATCAAATATTTCTCGGGCCATCATTGGCTATATGGGTTACCCCATACTTGGAATATTTTTTCCTTTCTTGTAGTTCCTGTTTAAGAGGATGACTTGCCAGCCCTCATCCCATCTACGGGCCATAAAGTAGGCTTCGTGAACTGACTCCAGGTCAATTTTTAGTCTAACTTGTCTGAACTTCTAGACTCCTAAACTGAGGGTCATTACAATATCTCCCCCTTGGAAATATTCATCCCTGAATGTACTTAAAGGTAGGCTATAAAGAGTTAATCAACAACTCATAACCCATATGCGTGTGAAAATGCAACTTAAACATCATTTGATAATATTTTTAAAACCCACATTCAAAATATGTCTCAAAATAGTTCACAAACATAAAAATAAATGTACACATCATGCAAAATTAAAATGCAAGGTATTTGAGGTTTTAAGAAAGAATATCTTAATACCTTAGGCTTGAGTAGAGTAGAATAAATATGAGTAACGCTTCATCACATCTGCTTTCACTTCTCATGTGGCACCCTCAACTTGATGATTTCTCCAAAGCACTTTAACAGATGTAACTTTCTTGTCCCTTAGCATTTTTACTTGCCAGTCTAGAATCTAAATCGGTGTCTTTTAATAACTCAAGCTTTCTTCAATGTTCACATCTTCTAAAGGAAATATGGAGTTTGATTCATCTGTGAATTTTCACAATATCGACACATGGAAAATTAAATGGATCAAATGCATCTCATTAGGTAGGTCCAACTCATATGCTACATTTCCCTCTCTTCTCACTACTTTGTAAAGCCCTATATACCTAGGGCTCAATTTTCCCTTTTTATCAAATTAGGTCACACCTTTCATAGAGGAAACTTTTAAATAGAGCCAATCACTAACTTGGAACTCAAGATCCCTTCTTTTTACATTGTATTAGGACTTTTGTCAGCTTCGGTCTATTTGCAACCTTTCCCTTATGATTTTAATTTTACCCATAGCCTTCATGACTAGGTCTAGTCCTAGCAATTCCACCTCACCAACTTCAAACTACCAAATTAATGATCTACATCATCTACCATATAACCCGTCGAATGGTATCATCTCAATGCTTGCATGATAGCTATTATTGTAGGCAAACTCAATAACTGGCAAATGCTCATCTCAAATCCTTTTGAAATCTAATGTACTACCTCTCAACATGTCTTCCAAAGTGCAAAAAGTCCTCTTGCTTGTCCATCAGTTTGGGGATGAAAGGCAATACTCAACTTCACCTTAGTACCAAGCCCTTTTTGCAAAGAATTCTAAAACTATGAGGTAAATTAGGCACCACAATCCGATATGATAGAGAATGGGAATGAGACCATCTGGGAGAAGTTAGAGGTGGCTCATGTAGATGACAAGATGAGGGAAGCGAGACTGCGATGGTTTGGACATGTGCAAAGAAGAAGTGTCGATGCACCTGTTAGAAGGTGTGTGTGAGCATAATCTTTGGCACTAAATGTAGTTTTGACCGGTAAGAAGTGAGTCAACTTTGTCATGTGATCCACTATTACCCATGTGGATTCAAAATACTTCTTAGTCTTTGGCAACCCTACTACAAAGTCCGTGTTGATTTCTTCCCACTTCTAAGTAGGAATGTCAATGTCTTGGGATAAGCCACCTGACCTTTGATGCTTAACTTTGATTTGTTAGCAACTGGCCTACTCGGACATAAATTGGGCAAAGTCTTTCTTCATTATGTTGTACTAATAGATCTCCCTCAAGTCCCTATACATTTTTGTAATGCTGGGATAAATGGAATATGAAGAGTTATGAGACTCTTACATTTTCAACTTCTTCAACTTATTATTATTATGTACACACAACCTTCCTTGATATCGACGTACACCATCTCCCCCTTGTGAAAAAACTTCTATCTTTTCTTCTTTCACTACGGTTTTCAACTCAGCTAAGGTGGGATCAAGGTCTTGATTAGACATGACATCCTCAATTAAAGAAGATTTGGACCCATGAAGTACCATTGCACCACCATTTCCGGACTTATTTAGCTTTACCCCCAATCTAGCCAACCTATGGACCTGTTTGGCCAACTCCTAGTTTCCATCATCTTCAATATGACATATACTACCATGGAAACTCTACTAAGGGTATTAGCTACCAAATTGGCCTTTCTCGGGTGATACTTTACTCCTGTCATAATATTTGAGTAGCTCTAACCATCTCTGTTGCCTCAAGTTGAGGTCTTTTTAGGTGAACATGTATTGGAGGTTCTTGTTGTTGGTGAAGACATCCACATGGACTCTATACAAGTAATGTTTCCAAATCTTCAAGGAAAATACTACTGCTACAAGCTCAAGATCATAAGTCGGGTAATTCTTCTCATGTACTTTCAATTTTCTTGAACATATGCAATCACCTTACCCTGAAGCATCACAATAAATAACAAACCCATCATTTCCTTTTGGCAATGTCAAT
Source organism: Solanum virginianum (assembly GCA_000787875.1). Classification (NCBI taxonomy): domain Eukaryota; kingdom Viridiplantae; phylum Streptophyta; class Magnoliopsida; order Solanales; family Solanaceae; genus Solanum; species Solanum virginianum. The sequence continues at coordinate 247,891 of DF357233.1, forward strand.
ATTGGGGCCTAAGTTAGTTGATCCTTCAAAGTTTGGAAGCTTTTCTCACACTCATCCATCTACATAAGCTTTGACTTCTTTTGAGGCAACTTTGTGAGTGAAGACGAAATAGAGGAGAAATCTTTAACAAACCTTCTCTAATGTCTGGCTAGGCCCTAAAATCTTGTTTTGTCTATAGGAGTCAATGGCCTTGCCCAGTTTCTGACCACTTCTATCTTCTTAGGATCAACTTTGATATGATCACTTGATACCATATGCCTAAAGGAAGGTAACCTCGCTTAGCCAAAACTCACACTTATCAAATTTCATATAAAGCTTTTGCTCCATTAGGGTTTATAACACCATCCTCAGATGTCTTATATGCTCTTCCTGGCTTCTGGAGTAAATTAGAATGTCATTAATGAACACCACTATGAGCATGTCAAGGTAGGGCTTGAACACCCTATTCATAAGGTCCAGGAATATAGTCAGGGCATTAATGCTATTATAAAGACTGTTAAGATTCCCTATGAATAAAAGAGGTCTACAATAGTTCCATTATACAAGAACAAGGGTGATATATAAAGTTGTAATAATTACAGGGGTATCACGTTACTAAGCCACACTGTGAAGGTTTGGGAGAGAGTGGTGGAGACAAGGGTAAGAAAAGTAGTGTCTATTTCTAAAACCCAGTTTAGATTCATGCCAAAATGATCAACTACTGAAGTAATCCATCTTGTTTAGAGATTAGTGGAGAAATATAGGAAGAGAATGAGGGACCTTCATATGGTGTTCATTAACTTGGAAAAGGCCTATCAAAAAGTGTCGAGGGATGTTTTATGGAGATGCCTAGAGGCAAAAAGTGTTCCAATATTGTGCATAAGGATGATAAACAATTGTATGATAGAGCCAGAACTCGGGAACATTGGTGGAAGAAGATTCAGAGTGCTTTCCTGTTGAGATGGGACTCCATCAAGGATCTGTGTTGACCCCTTTACTTTTTTCTTTGGTAATGAATGAGCTGACATGGTCTATCCAGGAGGGGTTGCCATGGTGTATGCTATTTGTAGATGACATAGTACTAATTGATGAGACTCAGGCCAAAGTTAACTATAGATTGGAGGTTTGGAGGGATACCTAAGAATCCAAAGGGTTTAAATTGAGCAAAACCAAAATAGAATACTCGGAGTGTAAATTCAGTGTTGCTAGAGATGTAGCATACATTGAAATAAAGTTTTCCACTCAACCTATTCCTAAGAGAGTAAGATTTAAGTAACTTTGATCCATCATCCAGAGTAGTGGTGATATTGACGATGATGTTACACATTGTATTGGGCCAACATGGATGAAATAGAGGCTTGCCTCAAGAGTATTGTGTGAGAAAAAGATACCACCTAAGAGTAAAGGTAAGTTTTATAGAATGAAGATTAGACCATCTTTGTTATATCGGATAGAGTGTTAGCGAATTAAAAACTCACATGTTCAGAAGATGTAGGTTGTAGAGAATATGTTGAGATGGATGTGTGGATATACCAGGAGTGATAGGATTAGAAATGAGATCATCTAGGAGAAGCTAGAGGTGGCCCCTATGGCTGACAAGATAAGGGAAATGAGACTGCGTTAGTTTGGACATATGCAAAGAAGGAGTATCGAGACTCCTGTTAGGAGGTCTGAGAGGTTGAATTTAGAGGATACGCCGAGGGATAGAGGTAGATTGAAGAAGTATTAGGGGGAGGTGATTAGACAAGATATGGATAAATTTCATCTCACTGAGGATATGACCTTAGATAGAAAAGAGTGGAGGTTTCATATTAAAGTAGAGGGCTAATAGGTTAGTAAGGGTAGGTCATTTAAAGATTTTGTGATATAGTAGGTTAGTAGGAGTAGTGATATCTTCACATCATATATTATCATTTATAGTCTTATATTTGTTTACTTTTAGCGTATTTACATTGCCTGTATATCTTGTGTTGTCATTTTCCATCTTGATATGTTAATTTTAGCATATTTTCATTATATCATGTGTTTTTTTTTATTAGTCATTCTTTCTGTTCACTTTCTTTTCCTTTCCTTTTTCCATATCTAGCATATTCTGCTTATGGATTTTGAGATAAGGGTTTTCAGAAAATAGCCTCATTACCTCTATGAGGTAGTGGTAAGGTCTTCGTACATTCTACCCTCCCAGACCCTACTGCTGGGACTCCACTGGGTATGTTGTTGTTATCGTTGTTATTAAGGAGCACCCAGTAACTTATTTGGAAAGACATCAGGAAATAAATTCACAATGGGGATCGACTAGAGGGAAGAGAATTTAGAAATGATATCTTTGACTCTTACTAGATGATAGATACACCTTTTAGAAACCATTTTCTGAGCTTTTAAGAAAGAAATAAACCAAACCCTACATGAAAAGCTACTACCCTGCCACTCAAGAGTTGATTCATTTGGGAATTGAAACTTGACTCTACGGGTTCTATAATCGATGGAGATATAAGAGGCATGCAACCAATCCATATTGAGTATTACATCAAATTCAACCATGGAAAGCTCAACTAGATTACAAGATACCACTTTATACAAAATAGAGATAGGATAATTTCTATAGACTCTTTGGGCAACAGTGGACTCTTCTATGGGGTTACTTACTTCATAGGTCTCATAAAGGACTACAGGACATACATGAAATTTATTAGCAAGAAATGGGGTTACAAATGACAAATTAGCTCCTAGGTCTAATTAGGTATATGTATCAAAATTGAAAACTCTCAATATATCGATAATAACATTTGGAGCCTCTTCAACCTCTTGACGACCATGGAGAGCATAAAAACAATTGGCCTTTTGGGAACCTCCCACATTGGCCTTGGGGCCTTACACCTCCACTTCTGCAATCCTTGGCATAAAGTTTGGGCTTCCCACATTTGAATCAAGTGTTCTATCTGGCTAATCCCTCTACCTTGTGGAAAATTTGACTCTTAGCGCAATTCAGGGTTTGAGGCTTAGAAGCTACCCCTTATCTTCAGTAGCCCATGGAGGAGAAGAGTTAGTAAACTCTTGTCCACTTGCTTTTGGCTGCCGACTTTGGAACTTGTGACCTCCACCTCTTTGGTGAGAATAGCCCCTACCATCGACCAAAGTCCTTAGGACTCATTTGCTATTTCCCTTATCTTCTCCTCCTCTATTTGGTCCACATAGGTCATCAAAGGAGAGATATCCATATCCTTCACTAGCAGGGACATCTTACACTCCTTAGATACCAAGTTGAGTACGCCAAAGATGAACTTGCTCATACAGGCCCTTGGATCCACAACCATGAAGGGAGAGTACTTGGAGAGCTTATTGAATTTGAAGACATACTCCCTCACACTCATGGACCCTTGCTTAAGTTTAATGAATTCTTGAACTTTTTCCTCCCTCAGCTCAATCAAAAAGAACTGATCTAAGAAGGCCCCTTGAACTCTTCCCATCCAATTGGGCCCACTGTTTGGCCGTTCTCATCCATCCATTGCTCATACCATATTTTGGTTACCCTTTTAAGTTGGTAGTTCACTAACTTGGATATCTCCTCAGAAGGTATACCAATTACCACTACAATTTGGTAGGCCTCATCAATAAAATAAATGGGGTCCTTCTCCAACTTGGAACCATAAAATATCAGAGAACTCATCCTCATGAAGTTTCTCACTCAAGTGCCTGGAGTAGAAAATTAGGGAGGAACGATGATCTCTTTATTAGCTTGGTTAGCCAATTCTTCACCCAATATAGTGAAGGGGGCTTAAAACTCCACAAGAGACATCCCATCATCCTGTTGAAGCAGAGAAACTTGTTGCGCAAGAGTGTCTTTTTAGTGTGGAGCTCTTTTTGGTGTAGAGCTCTTTTTGGTGGCTTGATCTAGAAATAATCAAAGAGGTCATTGTTAGTGATGGGAAAACCTTAGTCCACTCTATAGGCACGACATGAATAAGAAAGCAGGGAAGACTTTCCTAAACCATATCATAGCGTCGCACTCATGATAGTGGCGTGTTCAACAACCTTGAATAAAACTCTACTCAAAGTGGTATGCATTGACATCTAAGGAATATCTTAAGACCTCATACTATGATACAAAGTTTGTAACGGCCCGACCTAGGGCCTAATCGTCACACAACGAATGAGACAGATGAAGGTACCTCACTCAAGTCATCTTTAATATCCCAAGCATTCATAGGCATACATTAAATATTTGCATAATAAAATGGGGAAAAGGGGTCTAGGGGACCATATTATGACAAGAAGTAACACTAAAAAGGAAACATCAACATTTATCCATAAAGCATACCGACTAAACCATAGATAGGCAGAATTATTAACAATTGGTTTCAATCAAATAGAAAAGACTCCATACGTAAACAATATAGAATGTAAAAGTGTCAAAAAAAACATATACATAGTGCATGTCTGAAATACATAGAAAGAATGGAAATGGTAGAGACCCGAACTAAGGGTTTACCCAAACAAAAGTACTAGTCTTCAACACTATAAAACTAGTTGTAAGACAGTGGAGGAACACTTGTCCCTACATGATGAAATCATGCAGGAAAAATATGTGTTAGTACTTTTGGAATATACTAAGTATGTGTGATGCAATGTAAACATGAAATTGTAATGCCATCATTCATAAGTAAAACATATATATAAAAGATGGCAAAAGTACATAACATGAGCTTAAGCATGTGTAAGGAATATCGCTCAATATGAATGAGAATCAATGCATGAAAGATCATATGTGATGGAACCATATCATAGAGTCATAAACTTGTGGGAGCATATCTTAACCGACACATAAAACCGTATGAGCTACTACATGAAATCAAAAATAACTCCATATGTTGGCACAAGAAGACCACTTGTCAAGTGGAACTCCATCATTTTGCACATATCTTAATATAATATAAATGACCTACATGGATCCTCTACCCTGGCCTAAGAGCGCTCGTATAGTGGCATATAATTATGGGACAATAAGATTCATCTCTTACGGGCCATGCCTCAACTACAGGGATGACCCTCAATCTCAAGGCCCTCTCAATGCTAAGTCATCGCATGGAATCTTTAAACATATACTTAGTCAATTTATGACACTTAGAATCATAAATAGCAATCTTTAGAGTAGCTAAAACTTAAGGAAACTCCACGTGAGAATTTTCCTTTCATCGTGGGATCTTCTTAAACATCTTTTAGGGTAATCGTCAACTTGTTTTTATCTTTACAAATTATAACTTTAAAACTTAACTTTAATTCACTAATCATCATCATAAATCATGCAAAACTTAATTTGAAACTTAATGGGACAGCTCTTATGTTAAAACATCATAAATCATGAAAATATGTTTATCCAAAACAAGTAAAATAGACCAAACATCATCATTAGCAATACTCATCATTGGGTTCATCATCAATAACTTAATACATTAAAATACTTAGTAAAACATCATAGGATATCATTGAGACCATTTAATAACATAAAGTATCATAAAATCATTATTAGCATGCCTATTTACTTGAAGTAAATTATAGAAAAGGTAAAAACACATTACAAAATACTTTTTGGATGAAAGGAGACCCACAAATCAAACTCGCATACCTCAATTAGACTTCCAAGAAGAAGGAGTTTGAATTCTTTGGGAAAAACATGAAAACCCTAGCCTTGCCTTAGACTTATAGAGAGTATTTTGCTTTAGAAAATTTTGGGAATGGGAGAATGAAAGAATGAATAAGAGGATGACATACGGGCTATCATTGGCTATGTGGGTTACCCCACACTTGAAATTTTTTTTCTTTTTCTGAGTTCATGTTTAAGAGGATGACCTACAAGCCATAAGTAGGGTTCATGAACTGACTCCAAGTCAATTTTCAGTGCAATTTTTCTGCACTTCTAGACTTCTAAACTGAGGGTTGTTACATAACCCATAAACCAATTCACAAACACATTACTTGACATTAATAAGATGAATGAGCTAATACACCAATCCATGAAATTCATGTGATTTAGACTTGATTCATATACAATGATAATAAAGAAAGTATAAATCTAAGTAAAGTCAAGCAACCCTCCATCAACTTCATAACCCAAAAATTCATAAGGAAAAATCACAATTAGTCATGGAATCATAAAAATTACTAGCTATTCATGTATAATAAGAGTAGTAGGATTCATCAATTTAAAAGATAATTTAAGGAACTCATATCATAATCTTCATAACCCCCAAATTGTCTTAAAAGGAAACCTCTAATAAATTTATGAATTTCAAGCAAAAACAACTTAGTTTATAGTTTTGCATACATATAGGTAGTAGAATCCACGAATTTAGAATCAAATTTAGGAAACCTTTCAAATATCTCTAAAATCATAACTTCCATAATATAGGAATTTAAGACATAACATCCTTCCCATAAATTAAACATTATTTCATAATAATATAGGCTAATTAACATCAATGAATTCATAACATACTTATGATGAATCATAATATAAAAACCCATGAAGAATTATCTAGATCGTCTAGAGCAATCTAGAACTCAACAGGGCATTCAGTTATAGTAACCTAGTCATCAAATCTGACTATGCTTGCTTAAGTCGTTGATTAAGAAGGAAGGTCTACAAGTAGTATAGGAGATTCTAATTACCTAGGCCGCCAAACGCAAGATCAAAGATGACCCATTGCACTATATACTTCAAGAGGAGAAGTCCAGGCAACCATGACAAGAGGAATCATTGCTTCTTATGCAACAGATTTGGACACTTTACGAAGAACTTCCCATAGTCAATGAGATCAATTAAGGCCATCCAACTCTTCAAAGAAATAGCAGACCATACATGTATCAATCTCAGTAGATATGCTGATCTGGAGTCTGTCTTCTAACTCGAGGAAGAACCAATGGGCGAGACACTTTTCTCCTTAGAAGGGTATGAATCAGTAGAGGATGGCAACACAACTAAAGAATTCTGCCACAACATGTACCAGATATCCAATATAAGGAAAAATGATGATGTTGACACCCTGTACATTTAGCTGGCTATCTTCTCATCCAAATAGGATTAGGCAGTGCAAGTGATCGCATTCATGGATAGAGAGGAATCATCATCCATCCTTAACCCAATAGCCTTACCCGATGATCACTAGATTTCTCACTTCTAGAACTTCAGCACTCCGTCGAGAGAAATCCTGACAACCAAGTTGATCACAAGGCATTCAGTCCTAATTGGGTTCTTCCTAGGCTTACAGTTTAAGACTAAGCTCCTTGGTTCAACCATCCCCAAAAGAGACCTCATCATTGGGTATGACATCTACAGGCAACTCAAGGATTGCCTTGAGATACGAACGAAGGGAATAGTTTTTAATAAATAGATCAAGTTGTATGCCATTACCTCCAAGCTATTCCACATCTTTATTGATGACACCAACTTAAAAAGACCCCATTCATCACGATGATTACAAGGCCACCAACTTCTCTAGTTGGAATGACAGACTGCTCACTGGAACTGTTCACCTACTTCGGGGATCCATTTGATCTATTAATCATGATGGAAAGAAAGACGTTTTACAAACTCCAAGTGTTTAAGAAATAGGAAGGATCCATTCTTAAACCTTTAGGAGTCTACCTAGAGTGCCCATTCTGCCATATCTTTATCCTCATGGCAGATGATTTCCCCCAAGAACTCTTGAGCCTATTTTAGTACCTATATCACCAACACTACATCCTTACAGAGTTCAAGTGCAACTTACTCAGCAATTTCGACTGAATTTAATCACTCTTGCAAAATTTTCTTCTATAGTTTAAGCCACGATGATAGTGGGTGCATTGCTTCTGAGATTCCTATAAGGGCAAGGTTTTCATATTGCATAGATCAATGAAGGTTATTATCTGATAGGTCCAGGCTTAACAAGAAATTTCCCTTTGCTAGAATTCCCCCCCTCTTGTTTTGTCCTTGGAAGATGAATACCATTAAGTATAAAGAATCATCTGCTAGCAAAATAAATGCATCTCTAAGGAAATATGGTCAATGAAAGGAGCACGACAAAACTACACCGATGACCACCCTCAATGGGAAAAGGTCCGACAAGCTACTAAGAAGTATTAGGTTCCATATGAGATCATTAGAGACTAGATCACTCAGGCCATAACAAGCATAAGGCTGAACCTTCCACCACAAAAATAGGATCAGAAAGTAGCAGGACCGACAAGAAAGAACAGATACTTCACCAGATTGCTCAAGAGAGGTCTCGGGAACACAAAGCTAAGTAAGAAGAAACACAATATCAATTGATGGATAGAAGAAGGATAAGAATGCCTGCCTTCAACTCCTTCACACCTTGTGTAATCAGGTGTTCACCATGACATGTGCAAGAACCATCATACCAAACCACCTCCACCAAAAAATTACCACATACCTAAATCACTCTCCATGTATACCCAAAACTTCCCCCACCATGTTCACCATAACTTTCTCATCAAGTTTATTGCAAACTTTTCGCACCAAGGTTACCAAAAACTTTACCAGAATGGTCTCACAAGAGAATCCTATCCACCTACCTGAAAGATGCCAACAAGTAGCTTGTGCACCTTCTTGGATGCTGCCAACAAGTAGCTTACACACCAATTTACAAGATGCCTACAAGTAGCTTATACACTTATTTGTAGTCACCTACAAGTTGATGACTCACCAGCTTCCATATGTTATCACATGCTAACATAATGCTTTATTTTTTGTGTTTTATTTTCTTACGCTCTTTTCACATATTAGGTGAGGCCCAGTTTGAATAAAGTATAGATAAAAATAGTAAGTCTAGATGAGATTTAATATTTTTAGATAGGTTTACTATTTTTAGAATAGGATAAGGCCTATCCATTACTAGAATGTTGTGCCATGTGTGATAATGTTTTTTATTTGAGTCTATTTGTAGTAGGCCAACCTTTTCATATAAAAGCGAGGCCAAGTCCTTTAGAATGATCAAATTTTAACAATCTTTGAAAATCCTAGAGTGTTCTTACAATAAAGAGTCCTTAGTCTAGAGTCTGAGAGAACATAGTCTTAGAAACTCTCTCAAAGTTACTGCACCCTTGTATATATACTTTGCTTCTAAATAATATTATTGTTTGCTAAACTTTCTCTTATTCTTCTCTATTGGGTAGGGGATATGGGATGTTCGGTCCCATAGTTTTGAAGTAGGGTGGGGTTAGGACACGCTCTGGCGAGCTCTATTCACTAGGAAATTGATAGCTTGTTATGTTATACAACTATAATAGTAAATGTTTACCCTTTTGGTCGTGTCGTGATTACAATAGCCTCTGAAAATATAATCAAGCTAGTAAACCAGTGATGGGAGCATAAGACTTGTTCCTAGATGAAGTTGAAGGGTACTATAAGCTAAGGAGATCTGCTTAAAGCCAGCATGAAAAGTCCTAAAATTGTTGAATAACCTACTGTATAGTTTACTCCTTCATTGGTAAGGTCACTAATATCGCTTGTATGGATGAGACAGTGAAAATTTTATTACATAGCATATGATACCACACCGCCTTTAACCTACTAAGACACCAGGTTCTCTATCTTATCGGTCCTATCTGTAATGTGCTCCCACACTCCTATTCGCCCCTACCCAACTTGGTATCAGAGTTAGGTTCTTCCTCATCCCCGGAGGGAGGAACGAGGTTTTCATAAAGTCTATCTCTCATGTTTTACCGCCAAGTTTTATATTCTAGTCATTTAATTTTCAGTCAATGTGTTTATTTTGAGTCCATAGCTATAAACCTATCCATAATCTTTACATAAATTATTTTGGTGTCTTTTCCTTAGATCGTTAGAACAAATAATTATTTGTCTTTAGATTCTTAGAATAAATATATGTGTGTGCCTTAATTATCCAAAAAAACCCAAAATTATGCCTCTTTCAAAGTCTTTATCATCTTCATCTAGTTCGTGTAAATTTGTGTCTTTACCTTCTGAGTCTATTCTTTGTAAATCCTTACCCAAGTTAGAGATGACTCTTACTCGAAGTAAATCTCTTTCTTGTAAATATGACTATCTCTATGAAATAGATGTATTACCCCTAGGAAATAAAATACCCACCATATATATGCCTTTACTGAACCTATATTCTGTCTTTGCCAAAAAGACCTATAACCCTTGGTTGCAAATTTGCTCCCTAGTCGAATAGAAACCTAAAGGAGTGAGAGAATAAGTTGTGGCCTCAAGACATGACCAGTACTCTATTCTCACTAAAAAAGGAATAGTTCATCACATTGCAGATGCCAAAGGACATTCCATGCTAGTGGAAAAGCCTAGGATTCACCCATATCCATTTTGGTACCATTAGAGTTGTGTTGATGTATCACATAAGAAAAGGCCAGCCTATAGTGGCTCATCTTTCCCTCTTAGGTACCTGATACAAGGAGTATCAACATGTGAACTTAGGTACCTCTGAGATCATCCTCAATGCCCGCACTGTGTTCATCAGGATCTATCCCAGCTTCAATATGTCCCTGCACGATCCATACCTCACGGAGGCATTAAAGATCCAGGTCTAGATACTTGGACCTCTGCAAAGTACAGATGCTATTCATGTAACCCTTCACTACCAGCTAGCTTGAAGAGTGCAGAACCATTTCACAGACCTATCACTCCCTGGTGGCCAAGATGTTCTCTTCCTAAACATAGACGCAACCAATAAAATTTCTTAGTGCACTCAGATCCCTGGACAGATAAGCAGAGATGAGCTTGTCAATATTCTACCTACCCTATAGATCATGAACTATGAGAAGTTGAGAAAGAAGGGTAGACCCCCTAATCTGGTGAACAAGTTGTACATGATGTAGGTATATGATAGGGTGAAATAGATTATTTGACCAAGGTTTAAAAGAAAATTGGGTTTAGAGAAAGAATTATCAATATGATTTTCAAATTGATTAGTAACAATTGATTATGTAGTGTGACATATACACAATCTAAAGATTTTTTAAAATATTCTAGGTAGTTAAACAAAGGTGATCGGTGGTCACCCACTTTGTTTATACTAGCAACAGGGGTATTATCTAGAGCCTTAAATGACCTGATAAAGGATAAGAAGTTTAGAACTTTTGGCATGCCTACAGGGAGTCCCAAGGGGAATTATTTGGCCTTTACAAATGATATAATTATTCTGTGTAAGTCAGAAGCGAGAACTATGCAATTAGTTACTGAAACCCTTCATAAGTATGAAAGGCCCTTGGGGTAGAAAGTCAATAACAATAAGAGTGTTATATATCATCATTATAGTGTTTTAGGAGGTGAATCAATTCCAATAGAAATAGGGACTGGAATATTGAGGAAGGATTTTCCTTTCACCTATTTAGGGTTCCCTATCTTTTATAAGAGAAAGCAAAAATTGTACTTTCAGCATATGATTCATAAAGTAGGGAGTAAAATATAAGCTTGAAAGAGTAAGTTACTTTCATATGGAGGGAGAGATACCCTAATAAAACATATTCTGTTGAGTACACCTATTCATTATTTATTGATGATGGCCTCCATCTAATACTCTAAACCAAATCCAAAGAATAATGGCCCCATTTTTTTGGAGTAACTGTATTGAAAGGAGAGGAAGACACTGGGCTAGTTGGATAACCTACGTCTTCCAATGGCAGAGGGAGGTTTGGGTTTCAGGCTAATGAAGAACATTTCAATGGCTTTGTTTTGCAAGTCATGGTGGAACTTTTGGACAAAGTTATCAATAAGGAATCAAGAAGGATGGAATACATGAATAATAAATACTACAAGAATTCTACTTAGTGTGGAAAAAAGGTAGTGTGGGATCTCAGGTTTGGAATAAGATATTAGATACAGAATCTCATATGACATTAAATTTTATGGCATATTAGAGGAGGGTCAGTCAATGCATGACATGATAATTAGCCTGGACTTGGAGATTTGTATTCCATGTTAGAATATAACCTTGTTTGGGAATCCAATAAGTTAAAAGTAGTAGAACTAATCAAACATAGGGAACCAAACGAGCAAAACAAAAATTGATAGTTTATAGAGGATGTGACAAATCACATTATTTAACATATCAAACCACCTAAGGAGGATACTAGAATGGACTGATCATGTTAGATATTAGATCTAAAGGAGATTTTACAATAAAGATAGTTTAGGAGTATATCAAACCCAAAGATGAGAAGAACACTATCTACAAGTGAATATGGAGCAAAGGAATACCATTTAAAATGGCCTTCTTTATGTGGAGAGTTTGAAAATTCATGATTCTAGTGGATGATAGATTGAGGAGATGGGGAGTTCAAGGACCATCTAGATGTTGGTGTTGTGATAGGCTAGAACATAAGACAATCTCCCATGTCTTCCTAAAATCCTCTTTAGCTAACAAGACTTAATCCTCTTTTTTCTCTTTTGCAGGACAAAATATTCAAGGATTCCACTTGAGGAAAATTATAATTCTATGGTGGCACTCAAGAATTAAAGAAAGAAAAAGACCCATATACAGAGTCATACCAAGTTTCATTCTATGGGAAATATGGAATGCAAGGAATAGGACGAAGCATGAGGGGAAGACTACTTTAGCATTGAGAATTATCCATAATATAATGAGAAATTAGCAAATGTTGTGTCAAATGAGAATGCTTCAATTGTCACAAATAGAAATTGGCCAAGGATGTTAAATTGGTTGGACCATTACATCTCTAAATTAAAACAGAGACAAATTCTATGAAAGTTCCCACCTAAATGATGGGTCAAGTATAATACATATGGGCCATCTAGGGGAAATCTAGGAGTGAGTTCCTATGTATTCTATTTGGCAGATGAGAAATCGTATTATATGCAGAAGGATAGCTAATTGTGGATCCCCTAATACAGTAGCAGAAGCCAAAGCCATATTAGAAGCTAGTAAACATTGTAAGTAAACATGTTATAGTAATAAATTGAAGGATTTGAAGGATAGTAATGATAAATTGAAGGATAGTAATGCTCTATTTGCACTGATATGAAGGATAATAATAATAAATTGAACTTATAATCTATATAGCCAGCGTAGGATAGGATTGTACCAGAAGATAATTCCTCACTTGCCACTGAGATGGCCCAATTTAGGGATGGACCCACTCCCCTAGTTTTTCATCCCCTACCCCGGCAAAGTACGGGATGGATCTGGCAGCGTGAGAAAGATGTTGTATCACCACGAAGCTCATATTGGTGGTTGTCAGTTAGAGAACCTCACCAAATAAAAGCAAGTTATTTTTATACTAATTTTCAGCATATATTCTATAGCAGCATATGTGCATCTATTACTTACGCTTCTTTACTTTGAGATATGTTTTACTTACTTTGAGCATGTTGCCTACCCTGAGTTTTTATTTTAGCCATTTTACATACCGTACATTTCATGTACTAACGTCTTTGGCGTTGTATCATTTTATGATGCAGATTTAAGCCTCATATGATAGCAGATATTCATTAGTCAGCTTTCCAGAGGCAGTGGGTGAGACCTCTTTGCTTTCAGAGGACTCTAGTCAGTTTAGTTTATGTATTTAATTTTATAGTCAGGCAGTCGTGGGTCTTATTGAGGCACCTATCTCAGTATAGTAGAGGCTTCATGGATATAGTTAGTGACTTAGTCTAGTATTTTCATTCAGTTGTTTTGAGTATTAACACTAATTATATAATGAGATATTTTCAGACTTTGTATAAAGCAAGATTAAGATTATTTGGGTTATACTTAAATATTTTAAAAGGTACATCTTATAAAGCTTATGCATGCATATTAAAGTCTCCAGTTGAGTAAGTCAGCCAGGCCAAGGGTTCGCTTGGGAACCAGCGATGGTTCTCAAGTGCCAATCACGTCTAGAGTATAGACTCGAGGCATGACAAACTTGGTATCAGAGAACAGAGTTCAAGTGTCCTAGGATGTCTATGAAGTCATGTCTGTAGGATCTTATTTATGGTTGTGAGGGCCCCATTTCTATAAATGAGGGACTATTGACATCTAAGAAAAGTTTCCCTTCTTTCATGTTCTAATCGTGCAATAGAGTTACTTCCTAAGAAACTTGTCCATATTTGTGCATTTTCCAGATTCGTTTGACTACCTCCCATATTTTAGGTGGTTGGAACAGAGAATTTCAAATCCTTCTTGTTGAGTTACTTCAAATAAAGTATTCAGAAAGCAAAGAGACTACACTAGGCTTAAGATAAGCCAACTAGTGTGCTTGAGTTATTGATTCAAAATAATGTACTCTTATTCCTATGAATCCTATATTTGAGCTAGAGCAAGACAAGATGTATTTTCAGACTCAGTTCCTGAGAATCATTTTCAGATGTTACTCTTGAGTGGAAAAGTCAAGTTATGCCTCTAATACTTAGTAGTATCTCGTCCCCTTGAGAGAAAGTGATTGAAAGCCCTTTTAAACTATATGGTAGAATAGTCCTAAAACTAGAAAGACGTAGAAATCATGAAGAGTGAGAATAGTAATTTCTTGAAGCTAGTAGCTAAGAGCCATGTGGTGATTAGTCGAGTTCCTTACAAGTCTTGGTTAAAGAGTAGTAAGTATCAATTAGCTTCTATAATAAGGTATATGAAGAGTTTCTAGTTTGTATAAGATGGTACACACTCGAATATTAAAGGGGTTGATGTTAAAGTAGCATTGTGTTAGTGATGATAAGTATATGTGTTGAATATAAGAACAGAGGGTATAAGGTAGTAGATCTAAACTAGATTCATGATTTTAAAAGGAGAGTCATATGAGATTTATATAGTTATGAGCTTAGCTAGCTAAGGAGGTATAATGGATGAGTGGATATGATCTGACTTATGAAAGATAGGGTGATGATAGACTATACTTAGACAGACCATGAACTGGAGAATTATTTCTTATCACGAGATTTAGCGATCTAATAATTCTTGACCTAATCTAGTAGTTTAGAGTCACTAAAGTGTATATATATATATATATATATATATATGAGAAGTGTGGATGTACAGGTTTAGTATTAAACGTTAAGCTTGAACTTTAAGTGAGTGTCATGTAAAGAAGGGACAATAGGATTAGAGCGACACTATTAATTGGAGGGTTGGTCTAGTAGGCTTGACAAAGCATAAGCGAGAAAATTAGGCTATTGACTTGAAAGAAGTATAATGTTACAAGAACATCGTATGTGATCCTTAGATGAAAATAGTGAATTAAGGCCAAGCCATTAGATGAGAAGAGGGCCTAAGATGTATGCCGAAGATAGTCTATAAATATGATATCTATTGATTAGGTAATTGCCATGGGATTTTAGTGGTCCTAGGTTTCTAAGATTTTATATAGTGGCTATGAGTTGGGGTGATATGACAGGAGAGTTTAATGCCCATGTTAGTACTAGACCCTAAGCTTAAATTATGGGGAGTCGTGTGAAATGGGAGATAACGTTGTGATAGTGATGGTCTTAATTGGGGATTTACTCTAAGAGGCTTCCCATAGTGTATGTTCGGGATTAAGATGTTGACTTTCAAGGAATGTTATGTATGAGTGTGGTGTAGGCGCCCCTTTGTTAGGAATAGTAGATTGAGGATAGCTCGTTACATAGCAAGGGGCTTAAGAGGTGTAGCAATGATAGTGTAAAACTATATGAAGCTCCAAGTTATGACTACTACGAGAATTTAGATAGTATATTTGAATTGTCAATGTGGAGTAGGCTAATGTAAACATTCTCTACTACCTTTAAGAGTTGAGTCCAAAGAGGGTAGCCATAGGTAATGAGGAATCTCTGTTATAGTCCAAGCTTCTTTAGTCAAATGTAGGTGAACATAGAAGGTGAGGATTAGTATACCAAAAAGGAAGATAGTAGATCCTAAGTCATAGAGAGCGACTATTATGCCAATAAGAGTAGCAAGAAATCAAAGACGCCTATAAAGATATCTGGAAGAAAGTTAGAAGTTGGTATCTCGGAAGAAAGTTCTAGTAGCAGTTTCATATCTCTCAGTATAGTAGAGGCTTCAATAAAGATATCTGGAAGAAAGTTAGAAGTTGGTATCTCGGAAGAAAGTTCTAGTAGCAGTTTCATATCTTTGAGTAGTAAGTAAGAGGAGGATGTAAGAATTCTGTACATAGTGGTGCTTCAATTATCTGGAAGGTTGTATTTATAGCTTAGCAAAGATAATCAATTCATAGACTCAGAGAAGTGACCTTTGAGCTAAGGGGGAGATGGGTTAGGTAATAAACCGAAATAGATCTTGAATTTTTTTTATAGTGTTGAGTTAATCAGAATGAGACATTGATGTTTTTCCATACTTCATCATGATGATGCTTTATTCCTATCTTATGTAAGGGCAACATGCCGGTGAATCAAACTCGTTCACTCCATATTGATACTCGTTCATGTTCAGCTCTTATAGTGAGAAATGATAACTTTATTCAGCAATTCTGATCTTATTTCATGAATTAACAGTTTCTAGCCTTATGTCATCCACGACAAGACTTGAGCTTCACAGCATACGCAGTCCCTTAAACTCGTGATGAGCCCCTAGTGGCATCATATCATGTTATGAATGTCCTCATATCAGATTTCCTAAAGGAATCATGCTTACAATATTAGACTCTAAGCCCTCCTAATAATTATTTCTTTGGTATTGATAGTGATGTGGATGAGAGTTGATTAGTTATGTCAGGTGAAAGGGAATGGGTGTCACTTAGGGTAGCAATTATAGTATGCTTATTTTATTTAAGGTTACAGATAGGGATGAGACCTAGTTATATGTAACAGACGGGAAAGGGTAGATTGATATGCCTCCAATAGGGGTTAATAAGATTGTGGGTGTAGAGGTGATATCGTAAGTTTAAAGATTTCTAAGTAATGTTGACCTCTAAGAAGCTACGAAGCGATTAGAATGATAAGCTTGAATGTGTAATAGCTAGTAAGTGAGTGATAGATGTAGGCTACTGGTGACTTACAATGGATTCCATGTAGATGTATGTGAATGATATTCTTTATAAGAAAGCCTCTATGGAAGTAAATAGCATAATCCATATGAGTTAGATTAGCATAAGTATGATCATCCTATGGGTAGCACTTTGTGACCTTGAGTTAAGCTTGAAAATGATGGGAGTATGCAATAGATTTAGGTGATGATGGGAGTTGCAAGGTCTTGTTAATGATGGGTAGAACTCGAGGAAAAAAGCATAGTAGTGAAGAGGACTAGTGATCTTTAATGAAAGCCCCATGGGAGTTTAGAGATGAGTATTGAGGATTGACTTTTTATGAGTATGCTCATCTCTTGAATAATAACTTGAGGCTTAAAAGTAGGCTTGAGTGAAAGAGGAGGAGGTCGTTAGATGGAAATTTGAGTAAGAGTTATACGCTTGAGTTAATGGAGTTGAGTTTTCTACTCTGGAGTCAATATTCACTCATAAGTTGGAGTATTTGAGTAATTAAGTTCTTGATGTGTATATTCCTGAGTCTGAGTAGGGACTATTAAGATCAATGAGGGGCATGACTGTTTGAATTATTGAGTGAGTATTGTCGTAAGTCTTGACTTTATTCGTGCCTCATTACCATAGCATCCTTTTCATTCGAGGACAAATGATCTCAAGGGGGAGATATTGTAATACCCATGAAATTACCAAAATACTCCTAGAACATAATTATGTGCATAACGCATCTTTCTATGCTCTGTTTGCAAATCCAAGACTAGATTTGCGATCAGCGCAAAAAACTGAGTGAAAAAATGGTCTCGACTCGATTTTAGAGCAACCAAGTCAAAATAAAAATTTTCAAAATTTTGCCCGGACAGTAAAGGTCCACGCCCCAGGCATGATGCAGAGATATTGTTTTTTTTCCTGACCTTCCTTCTTTTACTTAAGGAAGGGTAGTTCCTATTTTTCTCACCCTCCTTAAGTCTAAACAAATCGATTTTTACCCAAATAAATCCCTAGAACATAATAATTCCTCTCACTAACGTTAAAAGCTTTCTAAGAACTCAAGCGTAGATTAAAAAGGCAAGCTATGGCTTCAAGAATTTGTTTTCAATTCTTCCAAGAACAAATTCCTCTAGTATGTAAGGCTACCAAAAATCTTATGTTCGTGCCTAATCTATATTTGCTAGCAATAATACTAGTCAAAAGTCAAGCCAATTTCATTCATGTCATCTTATGGAGAGATTCTAAAGTCTTATCATGAAATCCTTATTATTTCATTATCATTATACTAAGAACTTCATTGTTGAGTAGTTTTCTTTGGATTCCTGAAGCATTATTGTATTTACAAGAACTCTAGATGAGTTTTGATAACTATTCCATTATCATACTTTAAATTGCATTGAAAAGTTATTTAGTCTAAAGTACAGTCAATTTCAAGAAGTACCTCAACATGAAATATATAAGATTGATAATCATTCCATTATCATGTTTTAAGAGCACTGAAAAGCTATCCAGTCTAAAGTATGAGATAGTTCAAGAAGTACCTCAGTATGAATTATAAAAGTAGTCTATTTTATGATACCATCTTTTGAGCATTGCATATTAGTTTTGAAAGATCAACCCAGTTAGTTAAGGTGTCTTGGATTACTATTCATCATGCATAGATTTCAGAGTTTGAAGATACTTACATTGCAAATGCATAATTTTATTAGTAAAGAGCATGTCTATTTTTTTTAAAGAAGGCATTATCAGTTATGAGAAAGCATTACCAGTTTTGAGAAAAAAAGTCAGTTTAAAAAAAATATCTTAAGCCAAGGTTCCAAGTGACAGATTTCCAGTTTTCCCTAAAGTGGGATAGTTTGACAGTAAATGAGCACAGTGCATGTTTTAGGAGTAGTATTGAGCACCAATATGAGTGAGAGTAATAATAACTTGAACTCATAAACTACGTGGCCAGTATAGGATAGGATTGTACGAGAAGACAATTCCTTACTTGCCACTGAGATGGCCCAATTTTGGGATGGATCCACTCCTGTAGTTTTTGGTCCCCTACTTCGACAAAGTATGGGATGGCTTTGGTAGCATAGGCAAGACGTTGTATCACCACGAAGCTCATAGTGGTGGTTATCGGTTAGAAAACCTCCCCAAGTAAAAGCAAGTTATTTTAATACAGATTTTCAGCATATATTCTATGTTAGCATGTGTTGCATCTATTACTTACGCTTCTTTACTTTGAGATATGTTTTACTTACTTTGAGCATGTTGCCTACCCTGAGTTTCCATTTTGGCCATTATACATACTATACATTTCACGTACTGATGCCTTTGGCACTAAATCATTTTATGATGCAGATTCAAGCCTCCACATGATAGAAGATATTTAATACGTCATCTTTCCAGAGGCAATGGGTGAGACCTCTTTGCTTTCAGAGGACTCTAGTCAATTTAGTTTATGTATTTTATTTTATAGTCAGGTAGTTGTGGGTTTTGTTGCGGTACCTATCTCAGTATAGTAAAAGCTTCATGGATATGTTAGTGAGCATTCAGTCATTTTGAGCATTGGCACTAGTTGTAGAACAAGATATTTTCAGACTTTGTATAAAGAAAGATTGAGATTATTTGGGTTTTACTTAAATATTTTATAAAGTACATCTTGTAAAGCTTCTGCATGCATGTTAAAGTCTCCAGTTGAGTAAGTCAGTCAGGCCAAGGGTTTGCTTGGGGACCAATGATGGTTCTCGAGTTCCAGTCATATCTAGCGTGTAGACTTGGGATATGATACATATACTCTGAAGGAAGGAAACTAACTAATTGATTATATATCTAATAAATCAATAGACAGAGGAGGGTGCACAGTTAATAACTTTAGGGACATGGACACAAGAGGAAGGAGAACCATATTAAAGAGTGATAGTATCCAAGGATAAAGGGGTAGGGGAGGCTATAGCATATGGTTTTCACTGCACATAATATCTGTAGCCTTTTTCGACAATAAAAAAAGTAAAAATGCAATCTAGCCTAATCTAATTAGTCAGCTAAAATGGACTCAACAAAATAGGTACATCTGGGGAAATTCTGAATCTAAGAAACCTGGAAGAAAGCCATGTCACTTGTAAAGAGTGGCAGAATAGAACTGTAAGGCCTCACCCATGAGAAGTAGGAAAAGTACAAGAAAAGTGTCCTAAAAATTTCTTAAGTGTCAGTTGTTATGAGGGTTCCTACGAGCCATAAAAAGCTCCACAGGCCATAAGTGGTGTATGTGGGTTGAAGGTCAGACTAAGTAAAAATGATAATTTCTAAAGTAGAATGTACGACTTATCAGACAGACTGTAGAATCTCTTACGAACAGTAGGTCGTGTCATGGAATATAAATTAGAGAAGAGTTTTTGAAAGTCTGAAATGTCATCAGACGAAACCCCTATCTACGGCTTATAGAATTGACCATGACACATAAATGGGGTCTCGTGGTCTTGTTTGATAAAATTTTAAAAGGGGCAAATCCAATATTTCCTGTTGTGTAATACCTATACTATATCATTTTGACCCTCAAAGAGCTCCTTACCAGCCTTCATAACCCTAATCCACTCCATCCCTCTCATTCACAAAATCCTTTAAGTCCCCAAAACACTCTCAAGCTCGCCAAGGTCTTCAAGGAGAAGGTGCAAGTTAAGGTTCTGAATTGCTCATCATTTTCCAAGGTTTTTTCGTTTCCTATTACTAAGGTATGTAGGTTTTGATTGTGGGGACCTTTCCTCCACAAGTCCAACTATTCCTCCTCTCCATCCCAAGTTATGAAATTTCATGGTGATTTTATGAACTCTTTTGTATGATGATAATATGGGGTATTTTATAGTGCTACACCTTTGTCTATGAATAAGCATTGAAAAGCCATGTGAAATCTATTATTTTATATAAGGGTTTGATGATACCCTAACCAAGTTTTACTATGCTTTGTTGGGTTCTTTGAACAATAAATAAGTGATTCTATTTTTTAACTCTCATGGCATTTACTCATGATTTGCATTTTTAAAGTTTGTACATAAACCAACCATGATTTGAATAAAGATGTATACCAAGCTTCTATAATTGTGAAGGCCTTATGGCAAGTTATGTGAAACTTTGAATGATATGAATTTTGAAAGGGCTATTATGCATGTTATGAGACATGAAAATATTGTGAAATTTATGAAAGTTATAAACCCCTATATTGATGTTAAGAAGCTTTGGTTTTGATGAGATACTCTATGAACTGTGATAATATTATGATGTTTTGCATATTATGGCTATAAGTATGATTTGAGTATTTCTTGGGATTGTGACCTAGTACCGAGCAGACCTTGGTAGATAACCATTATCCCATAACTATGTTGCCACCATAGTTTTATGAATTAGCTAATGGATCTACGTAGCTTAAGTTGCATGATTGACCAAAATGGGTGATGTTCCTGTACTGCACATATGAATCAAATATCAATAAGGGTGGTGTTCCCATAGGGTTAATAAGATGTGTATACCAAATGGGTGGTGTTCCCATAAGGTGATTATGAAGAACTTTCTTAAAAGGGGGGGAGTTCTCCTAAGGTGAGTGTTTGATTTACCTTGGCAAAGTAGACCACTCCTAGTCTAATATGGAGTGAACATCGGGATTTCAAGTAGTAGCTTGTTTGGTCTTACATGTCAATTATGGTCTCTTCCCATATATATGTATGCTATGTTATATGACTTGATAACTCCTTATGCATATTTGACCATGGCATTGAACATGCATGATGTATTGAGCTTACATTAATTGATTATGATTATACATATTGTTTAATTATGGCTTTGTTCTTTGTTGCATTTGCACTCAGCATACTTAGTACAATTGAAGTACTAACGTATATTTTTGTCTACATGATCTAACTATGTAGGGATCAAAGTTCCTTTCCATCCTCCTCCTCCACGTGATTAGATGGTTTGAACGGAGATTTGCTATTGGTGAGTCCTCCACTTCCGGGGACAACATCCACTTACTTTTATGCCTTATTTAGACCTTGTCTATTTTGGATATTATCTTTTGAAGGTGAACCCGTAAGATGTCTTAGCCCCTATTCTATTCATGATTAGAGGTGTTGTTGGATGTTGTTATGGTTATGTATGATTGAGATTGACTCGCTATGTTATGTGATTATTGAAGGTTTCCCTTAGTCCTCATTCTGTTATGTGCTTGTTGTATAATGATGGTGATGCGATGAAAGTCACAAGCCCCCCTAATTGTTCCCATAGCGTGAGAAATGCCTCTTAGATTTACCTACTATTCATGCTTATCCTCTTCCCTACAACATCCCTATAGTGTGAGTCCAAAGCCCTAATTTCCTTAGAAATTATATGTTATATATTTGTTGCTCTTCTATGCTTTTGCAAAATCAAGGATGTGCTATGTATGTTTAAGAGGCTTGTTTGGGATCCCTTTGAGTTCCCATTTGTCATATCACGTCTAGACCCTTGGCTTGGGGCATGACAAGAACTTCCCATATACTCTATTACTACACCACATGCACAAATGTAGTAAGAAAAGGTCGAGAGAAGGAAAATAGTCAGATCAACATACTTACCAAGTGAAAAAGTATCTTGCTATCACTTAGATCCATCAAAAACATGGTAAAGGAGGCTCATGGAACCGTAGAAGGCAGTTGGAAATAGGATGGATAGTAAAAAATAGGTCAGAGTAAGTCAACAAAAAGATTAAGAAAGCATCATAGAAGAATAAGGAGTAATTTTGATACCTGATCTGCAAGAGATGAAGAGGATCAAGGAATATTGGTGACCCACAGAAAAAGGAAACGAAGAGTAAGGTTTCCCCATAGAGGCAACATTGCTAGTAGTGTTTGGAGGAAATGGAAAAGGGGAAATACATTAGGAAACCCTACTCCTGATTGTTATAGTAGAATTGTTCTTCTTGGGTTTTGCTTGAGATAGATCATTAGAGTTTTTCTTTGGGTAAATTACACAAATACACGTCTTATATTTTTATAATCTCATATAATACCAACT
The DNA here is from genome assembly GCA_000787875.1 of Solanum virginianum. NCBI lineage: Eukaryota > Viridiplantae > Streptophyta > Magnoliopsida > Solanales > Solanaceae > Solanum > Solanum virginianum. Next base: position 270,829 of record DF357233.1, read on the forward strand.
GTTTAAATTAATTACAAAAATTATAACTTTTCTTTTTCTTTCACCAATCCATTGATACAACTCCCATGCCCGTAATTATCACCCCTAACTGATGTCTATTTCTTATGCATCAGTTTTCATCACTTTCATATTTAATACATTGATTCCTTTTAAACTTATAATCTAATTAAAACTCAATCCTTAAAAAATTAAACAAATCAATTTTCCCCTTTTTCCATTTTCAACCCAAATCCCTTTTCGAAGAGTTCTCTCCCCTGTCTAAAATTCTCCATGGCTATGAAGAATTCCCCATCTTTCCCACCATATACAACACATTCACCCACAAACAATGAAGAAATCGACGAAACTGGTGTAGGTAAGATACATATTACCCATTAGAGTCCACTGATGTTGACTTGGAAGAATCCACACCAAAATTAGGCAAGAAATCTCCAAACAATTTGAAGAAACAAAAGAAAAATGAAGTCTCAGAAAAAAAGGGAAAAATCAGCAAAAAAATCGAAGAAATCCGTCAAAGTTGCAACACGATCTCCATTACCTAGGGTTTTAATTTTTGTACTATTTTGTAAAAAATCGAAGAAATCCGTCAAAGTTGCAACACGATCTCCATTACCTAAGGTTTTAATTTTTGTACTATTTTGTTGACTTATAAACCCGCATATATTTATTATTATCTCTTTTTACAATAATGTATCATCAAATATATGTTTTCATTAATGTATTTTCTTTTGTATCAATTATTTATTGTACAATTAACATAACAAATCTTGTGAGTTGTATCAGTGATCAATAATCAAACATATTTTTTTTTATTTTTTTATGAACATTGTACCAATTTTTATGCATACTATGTGTACGTTGTATCAACACCACATTGTTCGTATAATTGATATATCAACAATGTTTATTTCCTTTGGTGTATAAATATTATCAACACGCATAATTCTGTTTGAACATTGCAAAATGTCAATTTTTATTGTATCAGTATTATACTACTTCTATCAATAGTTACAGTTACTGATACATTCTGCAATGAAAGTTTTACTTTTGACATATATCAACATCAAAACCTCATTGTCTGTGTGAATTCTATATCAACAATATAATCATTGTATCAGCAATACAAGTACAATGGTATCAGTTGTATCAAGTATGTACTATTTGTATCAACCTTTTGTTATATTGTTTATTATCAATATTGATAGACATTTCATTAAATGTTGCACTACTTGGCATGCATCAACAAGTTGCAAGCAAAGTTGTTGATACACTGTTAATTGCTCATTGTTCATGACCTATGTGTTTTATCGAATTTCAACACAATCCATAGACTCATTCGTTGTATCAACAGTTTGTAACTCCCCATCTGTTAAATCAACAGCATCAATACACAATAGGTAAATACCAAAACTTGATTCCTTTTTCTTCACTTCGACGTATAGCATTACACCCATGTTATTGCGAATTGTGATTGACGACGAATTTCGTACCACGACATACCTGATCAACAACTTTTTTCTTTGTTCATCCACCCCCAACTCGGCAGCGATGACTGATTTCAAATTAACAAATGATATATTCTCTCCGACAACTATTCAATCACTCTTATGTCTATGTATACAACATTGTTTTTCCAAATTCCTGAATGTCGCAGCATGATTGATACATATTCATGCTATTGGAATCTGTAAAAAAAAATCACGACGTTCTCTTGAAATTTTTTCATCTGGATCTCTTCGTCAAGCTTTTTTCTTAATTTGAAATATCTAATCTGTTACGCATACACAGCTATTTAACTGAAACTATGAAAATGTTTAAGCGTGATTATAGGGATTAGTTTTGAATTATAGTAACAACTCCCTTTTTAATGCAACTAATTTATTTACTACCTAAAAATTCACTTTGTCTCAATCCACAACTCATGTATCGATTGAGTACTAAAAAAATGGGATTTTTCGTAATTTTAAAAAAAAGTCTAGATTATATGAAATTAACGATATAAAGTATGGGATTTATGTAATTTATTCTTTTTCTTTTCCGTAATATGAATTTGGGCACTAGGCCCAAATGACTTTGTACCTCTGATTTTCAATAAATAAATGTCTCCTATTTTATTTGTTTTTAAGAAAAAAATGTTTTTACTTGAGAATAATTTTTTTAAAATAAAAAATATATTTTAATTTGTTTTTCTTATTTTATGTTTTAATATATTACATATTTGATAATTACATTTAAAAAAGAAGAAGCTATAAATCACAACAACAACTTAAAATATCTAATATATATACAAAAAAATGTTGTTTACTCCTCAATTTGTATTTGGATCTTTCAGAAACAGTCTCTTTGTCTCTATGAGGTAATGATAAGGTTTACATATATTTTATCCTCTCTAGACCCTATTTGTGAGTTTTCATTGGATATATTATTGTTCTTGTTACTTTCGAATTTTTTTTTCGTGGCACATAAAATTGAGAAAGGAGGAATAACATACATTATATGAAAAATACTTTAAAAAATTATAAATCACAATATTAATAATTTAAAATTTTTAATATAAAAAATTTAACTTACTCTCGAAATTTCAGGTGTTGCATTAAATTTTGGAAAGAAAGAGTAATATTATAAATTACAATAATTAATAACTTAAAATTAAAAAAACATATAAAAATCAATAATTTAAAATAATTAACAATTTAAAATATATAAAATAAACAAAGTGGATAGTTTGATTCACAAATTTTTTTCTGGTCCACTCCTTGAAATGGCGCTTACAAAGTGTCAAAATAAGTTCAAATATACGTAATTTGTTCAATTCATTCAAAAATTTATAAGTTTGGCTCAAAATAATTTGAATTGGATTCAATCTCAACCCGTTCAAGCTTTAATCAATGTTGAAAGAATCTTTAATTGAGCCCAATATAATTTCTAATTTTAACCCGTTCTAAGGTTCTTTACTTGTATTGATGTAATGCATATTTTCTATCTATTTTATATTTTCTATGATTTATTCATCTATTTGTAACTTTTTATTTTTATTTTTTAAGGTTGAAATTCAAATTGTGGTTATAAAAAGTAAATAATAATATGTTAAAATTATTAAAATTGAACGGGTCATGATGCAATCCGTATTTAAATCCATTTGAGCCCAACCCGTTTGAGTCCAAAGTAAATTTGGATGAGTCATAATCCAATCCAATATTATTTTAATCCATTTTAATATTCGTAATTCTAACTCAACTCACCCATTTGACATTCCTGATTCTGCATCACATGGAGTAAATTGAATTTTTTTAGATTAGAGTTTTCTAAATTCTGCATTGATTGTAGATACAAACGAGGCACAAGTCACAACTCAAGGAAATATTTAATCTGCACATCTCTTGTCTTTCTTTCTTTTTTTTTTTAGGTTAGTTTGATTATTTTTGAATTATATCATATTAATTTAATACTGTAAAATAAATTTTTAAATATTAAAAAATTATATAAAAGTATTATAGATTGGACATACTTTTGTTTATATCAATATAATAAAAATAAGAATATTTAAAAATATTAATCAAAATTTATATCGTTTAACTCTAAAAAAATTATAATAACTAAAAATCAAAATAGGGCAACGTGACAACACAAAATTATGATAAACTTATTATTTTTGATATATCAAATTAAAAAATGATGGCAGTAGAATTACTATTTTCAATGTTACTAATACACCATATTCAATATTATTGTTATAAATTTTACCAAGCAATCCTTCAATTATAGTGAGACCTCACAACGTCAAAGTTTAATTACTAGATAGAAAGAAAATGACACGTTTTGCTATAGCACCTCAGGAGAATTTCAACCATTGAAATCTTAAACACGTTCTATATAAAAGCTCCTGTATCTTGTTTTTTAACAATATACGTAAGAAGAACAGATCTCTTTAATACATACAGTAAACAAATAAAAAGGATCGGCGCATTTAGCCATAAAATAAAAAATTATTTCACTTTGTTTAGAATTTTTTACTTGGGAGTTAAGATATAAAATTAGTTCTTAAATTAAAAAATGTAACATCAATTTCGTATTTTTACGTTATGTTTGAATGGTGATTTGCCATGGTTTTATAGTATATGGTATTATATGGTGTAGTATGATAATATACAGTATAGTATAGTACAATACAATATTTATCTAGACTGTATTTTATTATTGTTTAATGATAATTTTATTATTTAATTTGACCACATGACATTGTATCATAACTGATAAAATTATAAATATACGCTTAAATAATATAAATATTAAATTCATCAATATTCTTTTAATATATACTTTTTTAATAAATACATAGAATCAAGAAAGAAAACAAGTTAATATATCCCCCAATACATACAAACAACATAAGAAAACAAAAAAGTAAGAACCTCTCAAAAACGAATTTAAGAAAATAGATAGAAACGTAGGAGGAAAGACGAGAGGCGGAAGAAAAGTTTCAAAAATTGATGCAGAGGAAAATGAGTAATACAATTATGAAAGATGTAGATATATTAGGATAAAGTCTAATAAGAAATAAAGGATAAATTAAAATTATTTAAAATTAAGTAAGGATAAAATTGGACAAAAATTAACAGAACCATGAATACCATTAAATTGGTGGTTTTAAAAAATAAGGATTTTCATGGTTGCAGAACCGTGAAATCAAATCATACCATATCATGTGATCAATGAAACAATCAAAACAAACGTGATTCTCTTACAACCATCCAAACAAGCTATTAGGAGAACTAGGGGTGGACATAAATACTAGAAAGTTAAAAAATTGAATCGAACTAAACTAATTCGATTTTTTGATTTGGTATCGATATTCTTTTTTCAAAAGTTTGGTTCATTGGTTTGATATTCGGTGCAAGAGTCTTAAAACTCCGATGCATCGAAGAATTGAACTTTTATTAAAAATAATTTTTAAAAATTATATATATATTAGACCCAAAAAAATTATATATATAAAAATCAATTAGCAATTAAATCATTCATGGAACAAGTCAAAGTAGCAACAAATTGTAGTTAACTTGAAATATTATTTTTCAAGAGAAATTCATACATATTTTTATCGATTTATGCCATGTAAAGAAATTTATTTTTATGCTTGTTTCCTCAAGTAATAATAGAGACGCAAGTTCTTGACAAAGATAAATATGTTTTCTTAAATACATTAAGTGTTTCAAGGAGGCATACTATCTCCTAATATAATTTTAAGTGTCTTAAACTTTAACTCTGTCCTCATTTTATTTTTTATTAGCTTGCATCAAAAAATTATTTTAAAAATATTAAATAAAATCAAACTAAACTAATTCAATTCGATTTTTAAAATTCGATTTTTAAAAATCGAAAATCAAATATGGGGAATGTCCACCCCAAAACAACTTCTAAACAGTTGGAGGACTTGTCATGCAATTTTCTTCCCCTATAAATGGCCTGGCACATCCCTTACCACACCCCAAAGAAGTGCTATTGATATTTTGAAGAACTGTTTGTTTGATAGGTAAATTCTTCCATTTTACTTTCTTTCTTCCAGCTCTTTCTTCGTTCAGATTTTACCTTTCTGTTTTGGTTAGATTCAGCAACAATGGCAGACCTCCTCTCCAACTATTCAAGCAAATTAGAAGCAGTTCCTCCAAGTCACTGCTTGCCATTGCACGAAAGACCAGTGGATCCAGTTGAAATTGTGAACACTATTCCAGTAATTGATTTGGGAAAAGCTAAGGGGGATGAACGACCTGCTGTCGTTCAACAACTTATGAAAGCTTTTGAAGAATATGGGTTTTTTCAGGTTTAGTACTCCATTTATTTTTGCAATAATATTACTCTCTGTTCCTTTTGGTTAAAGATGAACTAAAATAGAAATGATGAAATAGATAATCAATCATGGAGTACCCGAAAAATTGATGGAAGAGGCAATGAAAGTGTACAAGGAATTTTTCAGTCTGCCAGCGGAAGAAAAAGAGAGATATGCAAAGGATGCAGCAAATAATACAGCAACAGGTGCAGCGAAAATGTACAGTAGCAGTGCCAAGCATTATGATTCAGAGGAGCATCGATACTGGAGGGATGTGTTGGAACATAGCGCCAATCTTGACGGGAAAGACAGAGAAACTTGGCCTGATAAGCCTTCAAGATATAGGTACCCAACTGCTTTTTTCCATTCAACATTTCTTCCATTCGTTTTCTTCCCTCTTATTTGCTTCCTTTCAGGGAGGTTATTGGTGAATATTCAGATGAATTGAGAAGGGTGAGTAAGGTCATCCTGGGTATGGTAGCTGAAGGGCTAGGGTTGGAGCCAGGGTTCTTTGACAAAGAACTTGGGCAGAGAATGCTTGTGAATCACTATCCAGCATGCCCAGATCCAAGTTTAACCTTGGGAGTTGGTGGACACTGTGATCCTAATCTCATAACCATTATTCAACAAGAGGTCTATGGTCTTCAAATATTGAAGGATGACAAATGGATTGGTGTGGAGCCTAAACCTAATGCATTTGTGGTCAATTCTGGTTTACCAATTACGGTGCGCACAATTTCTTGACTACAAAATGTCATGTTGTTCTACACTTGTCTCATGATTTTTCTTCTGGCACAGGTAATTAGCAATGGGAAGCTAGCTAGTGTTGCACATCGTGTGGTGACGAACACAACTCATTCCCGAACATCAATTGGTACATTTATTTGTCCAGAAAATATTGTTGAACCTGCTAAAGCACTCGTTGGTCCTGGTAATCCTCCACAGTTCAAATCCTTCAATTGGGGAATTGATTTTATGCCACATTACCTCAGCAAGAAATCAGTTTATCACGCAGCATTGGAGCCTTTCAAAATTGATGCTTAAGCATTTGCGTGCCACAAGGATGCTAGTCTATTTAAAGTTACACGAAAATAAGAACTTTAATTTAAAATATGTATGTACTGTAGTTTATCCTACATTTTCTTCGAGCTTTGTTACCAAGTTCATGAATAAGATGCTTTGATTCCCTTTCTTTTCATGTTCACATCTTGGATTTATGGTTACAAATTTGATCGGCAAGTTGCTCTTCCGTGCGTATATTTGCGTTAAATATGAGACTTGACCATTGTTCTTTTACAAATGTGCATAACAAATTTAAAAAGTTCTTTGGGATAGCAAAGATAGATACCCTGGTTTGAAAAGATAGATGTAATTCCATTTGGTACGGAGATTAAGAAAATAAATAAATTAAGTTAATTTTATGATACTTAATTAAATCAATATAGTTAAATATGTCATATGAAAATATCAAATCAATCTATTATAAAAAAAAATTAAATAGATTAAAATAAAAGTATATATTTTTTAAAGGAATACTCCGTAGAGTATCTTTCGGCAGTAATAAAAATCACCACTCGAACTTTTACGGTCAATTAGATTTTGGCATGTGTTCCCCGGGAAGGAAACAGCGCTTTACTAGTCATTATACTGATGCAGGTAAAAATATAAAATTAGACATCTATTTTAGTATAATGGACAATTATTATTAAATAGAAAGAGTATTAAACTATAAGAAAAATATTATTTTGTCCAATTCTTTTTATATCATAAGTAATGCTTTTGTCACAATCCAAAATTCGCACACTTACTTAACCCACCGAGACAAGTCAGTCCAAAATTTGAACAACCCAACATAATAATAAAAAGCCAAAAATAAAACAGTCTAATGCAATGAATAACATAAGGAAATCAAAACTATAATCATCTTGGTGTCACATGTACATCTCTGATAATAAGAATACTCAAATGAAAATACAAGTCTTAATATCTAGTTTTCAAATAGAACAAAACATGAAATAGAATCCTTGAATACTCAAATGAAAATACAAGTCTTAATATCTAGTTTTCAAATAGAACAAAACATGAAATAGAATCCTTGAATACTCAAATGAAAATACAAGTCTTAATATCTAGTTTTCAAATAGAACAAAACATGAAATAAAATTCTTGAAGGCCTGTTGAAGATACAAGCAGCTACCTCTCAAGTGATCTGAATGCTCGATCCTCTAATAAGAGGGATTGGGCTCACAACCTACAAAAATGTAGTAAGGTGTGAGCACCAAACAACACGGTACTCAGCAAAAGGAACTAACCTAAGGTAAAGCAAGAAAGAACACAAGTACTCCTATCCTCCGAATCACATAGCACTAATGTAATGACCTGATTGGTCATTTTTGGCCTTATTGTGAAAATTATTGTTTTACTCTTTCGTAAGTTGATTTGGACCTACTTTGAACTATTTGAATAGTTACAACTAAAATTCTAAGTAATATATGAGTTTTGATCTTTTTGAAAGCTTAAGTTGTTGAAAAAGTGAGTTTTTGTGTCATTTTGAGTTTTGAAGGTCGGATCGGGGATCCATCAATTTCATTAGCTCCGGAATGTCAAAACTGAACTACAGAAAGTTCCAGAACTGAATTTGTAGTTAAAATAAGGTTTTTAGGCCCAAAGTTATGATTTTAAACATTTTTTAAACCAAAGTTTGACTTTGGTCAACATCCGGAGGTTGGAAGCTCGGATCGGGTAACTATTTTCTAACTTATTTCTTCTAATTCTATTGATTAATTTGTATTTTTAACTTATAATTTTTGGATTTTAATAGTAAAATTCGGAAATTTTCATAAAAAAATATGTCACGTGTATATCTTCGATTTTCGTTCTTATCTAGCGGGGAAATTTTTCGAACTTTGATTCCTAATACTAATTTGATAATTTCTATCTAACCTTAACTCTATTTTCAAAACGGTTTTCACCATTAAACTCCTTGTTACTTGGAGAACATTTTCATGCACAAAGTTTTAAATTCTAACTACTTTTTTTACATGAAAATTTTGACCATTTTGCCGTTTTCATCCGAATTAGTTGATTTTAGCGTCATTAGATTCATTATATGATTTTGATGCTATATCTAAATAGATTTTGGTGATTTGGAGTATCATAGAAAAGGGAAAGCTTTGGATTTGACTTAATTCGAGATTTTATCTAAGGCTAGTGGACTTCTAACATTTTGTTAAGTATGACTGAACCTTGTATGCTTCTATATTTATGGAATTAAGTATTTTGATGACATAAATTGGGGATAGAATTGTACCATTGTAGGTTTCGATCATGGAATTTCGATTTGAGTGTTTGTGGATGTTGTGAATCTTTATACTTGTGCCTTTATTGTAGAAATTATACACTATTTGTTGTTGATCTTAAGATTGTGATGAGGTTGGGAGTATATTGGGACTACTTGTGCACTAATTGAGTATTACTCGATTTCGATTGCTGGAATATTTGATCCATGAACATGACTTGCTATTATTATGTGTTTGCTTGATGATCTGTTGATGATGAAAAGTCGAAGGAAAATGGTTTTGGCTAGAGAAAAAAGAAAAGAAATAAAAAGCCGAAGGAAAATGATTCTGATTAGAGAAAAAAGAAAAGAAATGAAAAGCCAAAGAAAAATGGTTCCTACTAAATATGAAAGTTAATACCGAAGAGAAATGGTTTCGATGAATACATGGTCTATGTGAGGCCCCCATGGGTTCCGTTCTGACACGATCACTGGATGTGTATCATAGGACAGACATGCGTCATGTTCATTTGACATTGCATCGCATTATTCATATCTCATAGCATTCACTTCATCTCATATCACTCCTTATTTGATATTATTATGTGTTTGGCTTTTAAGACGGAATATCTATTATACCCTTTTGACTTATGTATCAGTGGTACGTTCTAATGGACGATGCTATGTGATGATTATTGATACTCTGGGATTGCTTATATTATGTATATTGTTTATATTTATGCTGGGACTTTCCTGAGGGCAGCTATGTAGTTCAGCGGTATGTGATTGGGTATTAAGGAGTACTTGCGTACTTCATTGCTTTACTCTAGGTTAGTTACATTTGTAGAGTACCCTTTTGTTTGGGCTCATCCCTTGCTATATTTTTGTAGGTTGTGAACTTGATCCTCCCTTCTAGCTTTCTGATGTACAGGAGCGAGCTTTGGATCTATCAAGAGGAAGCTACTTCTCCTTTCGGCAGCCTTCGGAGATTTTTACCTCTATGTTTTGTTCAACTCGAGGACCAGACATTGAGAAATGTATTTCATTTGAGTATTCGAGGCTTGTACATGTGACGTCAGTTTTGGAAAGGTTGTAGTTTTGATTACCTATGCTTATCTATCCTTTTTAGACGGTTTATCTTCCACTTTTATCATTATGTTGAGTTGTTTAGGGTTTAGGGCTGACTCGCCTTGGTGGGCTAAGTGAGTGTCATCACACCTGTATTTTGGATCGTGACAGTTCCTGCGCCTCACCTCTTTCTTTTTTATTAGTTAAGTTCTCATATATATATTTTTACTTTATTTTTTAAAATGTTTTGCTTTTTTTTTTTGTTTTTTTTTTCTCCTATCATATAAAAAATAATAATTATAATTATAATTATTTTATTTTTATATTTAAATTATTCAATTTTAATAAATGTGGATAGTTTTAAAGTTGAATTTATTTTTCATATAAATAAAATTACGAACTTTAATAAATTTGGATAACATTACTCTTCTTCATAACATTATACTGATACTTATTTTATTTTAATTTATTAGTCTAATTCTTATTTAATCGAATTTAATTTAAAAAGTAAAAACACTTTCAAATATTATGATTTCACATAAAAAAATATGTCACGTGTATATCTTCGATTTTCGTTCTTATCTAGCGGTTAGGTAAGCACGAAGCTCTATCTTTTTAAAAAAATATTTATTCTAAAAGCTATTTTAGTAAAAATAAAATAAATAAATTACTTTCTCAAAAATAAGTAACTTTTGATCATCCAACCGCCTCTTATATATACTTTTGAACTTGACTTAGAACAGGCATTATCGAATAAAATATTTTAACAAAATATTAATATCAATATCAATATCAATTTAGAGATTTATAAACATGCTACAAGATTATGTTCTGTGTGACCTTTAAACAACGTTGAATAATCTTATTGAATGTCACGATCCGGACCTAAGGCCTAGACATTACATGAAAAATGGGAACCCGAAGGGACCCCAACCAAGCTCTTAACATATTCTTAGACATCCTTGGTCGCGGGAGCAAGTAAACATCAACAAGAGAGCATGAAATAAGGATAAGGGGACTAAGAGAGTCTTTCATAGCTTAAAAACATACAAGAGTTAAGAGAGTCAAAGCTCAAAGCATCATTACATAACTTGTCGAATAACACCTCTAGACTTAGAATTTAGCGGGGGCCAAGACAACTTTTCGGGCTCACCCTCATAGTCAAAAGCATACAATAAGATAGAAAGAGTCTTTGCATAACATAATATCAAAAGTTATCATCCTCAAAATGGAGTACTCACCAAACTTTCTTTAAAGATAGTTCAAAAGAAAGAGAGTCTTATATATCATAAGATCAAAGACATTGTCCCCGGAATTGAGGACTCACCAAATTTGCTTGAAGATAGTACTAGTCACGTAGAGGAGGAAGATGGTCAAGCGGAGCTCCGGTTCCTACATGGTAACATCATGTAGGCATAGAGTATGCGTTAGCACGTTTGAATGTACTAAGTATGTCGGATGCAATGAAACAAGACATAGGCAACATAATCGAAATGCATAATTATCACGACCCAACCTATGGGCCGTGACTAGCACCCGATTGGGCACTCAAACACAACTGCTAAGTCAGACACCAACCATATTGACTAACTCATTTACAGAAATTTCGGCAGAGTTTTCTTTGTTTTATTAGCTAACCAAACCCTGCATACAGACAATCCTAGCAAACAGAACATACATATATATATATATATACGCGGGCCGACAAGGTCACCGCTGCGGTTAAACCATC
>DF357232.1:6320-21140 GCA_000787875.1 Solanum virginianum
TTGAGATCGATATTTGTATAAACTTTTTTCTATGGTCTAAGGCTCATTTATATGTGCAGGTATAATGTTTATGTACCAGACAGCGTGAGTAATCATCTTGGAATTACCGTAGCCAACACTTACTGTGGCCTATGTGGAGAGATGATTGGATGGAAAATTGTAAGATACTAATATTAAACATCATGAACAAGAAGATTTTGTTGCTTTTTGAAAAAAAAAACTGAATTTATTGTTTCTCCAGATTGCAGCCCCCCGCCAGGACATATATGTTAGAGTAGGAAGATTCTGTATGCTATTGTAAGTTTCCGATTACAGATTTGTATATTGGGAGAGAGTACATTCTATTCTGTATGACTTGTAAGGGAATGAGTATTTTGTGGCAGGCACAAGCTTTGTTTTTCGAATGATGTACAATTGATTGGTTTAAATGAGGAACAAAATTTAGGTGCTAATGAGGAAAATGAAGATCAGGACGGAGGCTCAACTGATCAAGATGCAGATGCACATGAACAGGTTCATAATCAACAAGAAGTGGGTGCTAATAATGAGCAGGTTCCTGATGAACAAGATGTGGGCGCCAATGAGCAAAATGCCAATCAAGATGGAGGCAGTAATGAACAAGATGCGGGCACTAGTGAGCGAAATGTTGATCAAGATGGAGGCGGACAAACGAAACGAAGGAGGATGTAGATCAACTGGCTGATGGAATAGATAATATTGATGAAAATGCAAACAGTGATAGACTACTCGTGCTGACATTCTGCTTATACAAAATGATATACAAGATGTAGATTAAATTGTGTGATATTCTGTTCTCCATTTCTGTTTTTGGATTGCACTACATATTATTGCTTCATGTTGGAATAAATCAATTTTTGAGATTGAACTTTTTACATGTTTTTCATGTGCCCGCTTATTTGTTAATACAACTCTAAATTGTAAAGTTGATAGAAGTATCAGACCCTTTTACCTAATATTAAGTAACAATTTTGTAAATTATATGTTATGTATAATAATATAGGAGGGCCTTTAGTACCTAGAGGCTTTATTGGGCTTATGCGCATCCAATGTTACACCAAATCAACTCGGACCATCTTTAAGTGATTTCATGTCATAAGTGTATGGATTAGTTAATAGTATGTCAGATATCTATCATTCATACAACAATTTCATTATTAAGATATATATTGTACTTTCTGGTAAGTAAATAAAAAGAAATTAAACATAATGGTATCTTTATTCTCTATAAAATATACAACATTCAACCGGTTGCAAAATAAAATGTGAATATGACTAGTAAGAAAATAAAATAGACACAACTGATGAATATGGAGACACACTACTGATGAAGACTGATGGGAATGATGGCCACAAACGGTATACAACTAACACGGAAGCGAAACCTTCTCGTTTGACCAAAAACTTTCCCAACCTGTTAGGACTTTTAGGATGCAAACAAATAGATATGAAGGTAATCAAAACACATAACAAGAACACCAAAACTTTAGCGTGGAAAACCTCCCAAAACGAGAGTAAAAACCACGGGACACCTAGTGCCGCTTAGAATCCACTAACCACAAGAGCGCCGTAAAAAATCAAGACGATTCAATGGTGCAATCTCCGGGAATCGAAGCTTTTCTGTAGCTAGGTCTTCAAAAACGGAAATGAACTTCTCTCTGGTTTTTCTTTGTTCTCTCTCTGTCTATTATGGATTCTCTCTTACTTCCCCACATATATTTTTCTGAAAGTAAATGGATAAGGGAGTAGTCAAGATGGGCCTTATTTTGTTGGGCTAACAAAACCAATCATGGGCTAGAAAAATAAATAACCCAACAGAAGACGAAAACACAACTGATGAAGACGAAGACGCAACTGATGAAGATGAAGACACAATTGATGAAGATGAAGACACTACTGATCAAGATGGAGAGACAACTGATCAAGTTTGGGATGCTACTGAACAATATTTAGGTGCTATTGAACAAGATGGAGGTTGCTGGAGTTGCCTTATGTAGTGCTTCTGTATGTCTAACTATTGCTGATTTGGGAGCACTGAAGTTTATCACACTGAATCAACTATTGATGAAAATGCAGACATCCATAGCCTATTCATGCTGCAGAACCAGCTTACTATGATTTACGAAGATATACTTCATACTATACAAGTACTAATTCATAATTGTGTGAAATTCTACTTTCTATTTTGGTTTTGGGATTACAGTACATACTAATATTTCTTCGTTTTGGAGAAAAGGGATTGAGACTGAACATTTTACATGTTTGTTCTGTATATGCTGCTTAGTTTGTCTTTAATTTCTTGATTAAAGTTACTGAATGCTGATATTTCCTATTGTCTTTGTTTTAACAAGTGTAGTTTCTTGATTTTAATTTCCTGTGAAGAAATAAAAGAGAGAAGGATTGTGTTACTGCAAGCCAGGTTCCCAAGTTGAACTCAGTTTTGGAACAGCTGATTATAAAATGTGTTTCTCAGACAATCACTTAGCTAAGGGAGAGGGCTATAAATAGTTGGATAGTATAACAAAGGGTAAAGCTGGCTATTAAATGAAAATTGAGAGATATTTTGTAATGATCGTGAAGATCATTTTCTTTAAAAAAATTTTACCATATCCCTTTGGTAATTTCTCCGAGTCACGTTTGATCAGATTATGGATTTGGTTTTGGAGTTTTGTTGAAGGTTGGAAAACTTTGAAGTTTTTTAGTTTTGAAGCTTCATTTGTTCAAAAGTATTCTTTGGAACCACCCAAAGCTACGAATCTTAAAATGAAATTCCGTCAATTCCATCAGCTCTAGAATGTAAAATTTAGTTTAGGAGGGTTGTCAATTTAAGATTCAGGGTCGTTTTATGGATTCGATATTAAGTTGGATCAAAATTTGACTTTGATCAATATTTCGAGCTTGAATGAGGGGTTTTGATCTTTTTAAGCCTTAAGTTAGTTTAGTTGCGACTAATTCAATTTTAGGTCAAAGGTAATAATTCCATTGAGTCAAGAACATCAAATTTAATAAGGTAGCATATGTAGATTGCATGCATGGAGTATCGAACAAATCCCGAGAATCCTTTCAAAAAATTTCTGTCTCAAGTGTTTGTCGTGTTTTTGTCCCAATAACTCATTTTTTAGCTTTGAGAACTCTTTTCTTTTCTGTTAGGTAATAAACTCCTCCCACATCGGTGCAAGAGGAGAAGTAGAACCTACTTAAATAGGTTCAACCCAATTCATTAGTATGAGGCATTTTGGGAGATGCCTAAAAACAAATCCGTAAGGGTTTGGCCCAAAGTGGACAATATCATACTAATGTGGGGTTGAGGTGAGGGTACGCGCGGTCCCTACATTTTCTTCACGATACTAACATGTAACCGAAAGGAGTATATGAAGGTAAGAAATATTTAAATTTTCAAGTCTTTTTTAAGTATTATTTTTATGTACTTCCGACGATTCGTCCTTCAATTCTTTTCTCAAACAAGTATGATTAAAAATGTATCTTTATAAAATCAACATGTGATCATTATGTGATTGTTCTTAATAGTTAGCCATTGGCACTAACTTTCATTTTATAATTATATAATGTAGTTTAATCAATATTTGTAAGATTTCAAGAGATGATTATTATTTATTATTAATAAGCATAGACACAATAATTTGTAGATATATTATATAATTTAAATTATGTAATTATGTTTTAATTTATTTTTAATACAATTAAATGTTTTAACTATTAATTTAATTAAATAGATTCAAAATAGAGTTCAAATTGAATATTGATTTTTTTCCGCATAATTAAAATTCAAAATACAAGTTTTATCACATCCAAAAAAAAAGAGGCCAAATCATGTTTGAAAATTGTAAATATTTTATATAAGGGATTCAAAAAGGTAATTATTTCAAAAATATAACTGATTGTTCTTTTTTTTTTTTTGGTTGTTTCCTACTTTAATGATGCTATACCTAATATTACAATTTAATCCTAATTCAAGTCAAATATAATTAAATGTAAGTAAAACCAAGTTCAAGTAGGATTAAATTGTATTTAGCTCGTGTTATTTGTATAGTATAAAACACCCCCCCCCCCCAAAAAAATAAAAAAATAAAATTAAAAAAAAAAAAAAAACCTAGACGCATTGCCCTATTATCCAATGGGTAGCCGCTCAAATTTGCCAATTGATATTGTGAACTGCATCCTCTTAGAGCTTCCTGTCAAATCTCTTTTACGCTTCAAACTTACTTGCAAATCATTGTGTTGTACCATCAATGATCCCGACTTCATCAAGTCCCATTTACATAAATCATCTGTCAATATCAGTCGTCAAAAATTTCTCTTTGCTAAAGCTAGAGCTTATATTGATCCTGAATGTCGAGGAGAAATAGACCAAAATAAAATCCGGTCAATAGATGCATCAATTAGTTCTGATTCAAAAGTTGTGCGTCTGCCCAATATCCCCGGATTTGGTCGTGATCCTTATTTTGAATTGCTTTCATGCAGTGGCTTGGTGTTTATAATGTCATGCAGTGGCTCTATGGCATTATGGAATCCTGTAGTTCAAAAATACAAACTCATTCCAGATTCTCTTCTGAGTGAAAATAAAAAGCCTTGGACGCCTTGGATTTCATGTCCAATATTTGGTTTTGCCTATGATTTTGCCGCCGAGGATTACAAGGTTGTACGTCTACATATCAAGAGAGATGTAGAGCATCCATGTTACATTGTTGAAATATTTTCCGTTAAAAATCAATCGTGGAGAACACTTCACAATATTTTACCTATTACTGCTCTGGAGGGCGGATTTACCAAGCCAGTTTCATTAAACGGTGTCATTCACAGAACGGGGTACCAAGGGAAAAATGCTTGATTATATCCTTCCACCTAGCAGATGAAAAATTTATTTTAACCCCAGTGCCAAGGACATATGGGAGAAATTTGGAATTACATGCATGGGGTGATCGCCTCTCTGTTCTTGCAACTGTTGGCAAGGAAATATCAGTTTGGTCGCTCGAGAAAGACAGTTTGACCTGGAATTACATCACCAAGTTCCCTACTTTACGCTCAATAATGGAAAAACCTAATGATTGCAAGTCATTAATAGCTACCATTCTGTGGGAGTTATCATTAGATATCATCGTGTGTGTTAAGGAGAATGGGAACATAATATGGAGAAACCACGATAATGGTCGATTTATTGAGCATAACGTGCAAAAAAATAAATATGTTGAATATAGCCTGAAAGGACTTCCATGCGATACAGAGCATAAGGTTTTGTATGTAGAAAGTTTAGCTTCCTTGAAGATTCCGTGGGATTAAGAAATATATATATATATAGGTTTGTTCTATAGATATGCTGCTTAGTTTGTCTTTAATTTCTTGATGCAAGTCATCTGTCATGCATTTGACTACAATCTACTGGTTTAAAGTTACTGAATACATATTTCCTTAACTGCAAATGCTATTCAATTTAGTTGCTGGATTTTAATTTCCTGTGAATAAATAAAGAGAGAAGGATTGTGTTTGGGGGGTTGGGTGTAAAGCTAGCTATTAAATGAAAAATTGAGGGGTATTTGTAATGATCCCAAAGATCACTTTTTCATTTTTTTAATTATTGTTTTATTCTATTCTGAATTTGCCTTTTGCTCTTGCATGCAGTAGTTGGGTGTGTTAATTTGCTCAATCAAAGATGGGTATTTTAACTAGAAAATTTTATTTTTCTGAATTGGGTTCTCTAAAGAACTGATTTTGGTATCTGTTAATTTATATATGATGGGAATTTTGTATTGAGTTGAGAAAGTTTGTTCTTATTCTTGGTAAATATGAGGAAGAAAGAAAGTTATTTCTTGAAACCTTCAAAAAAGGATATTAGGAGAATAAAGGAACGAGCGATTGAATTGATTCTCAATTCGCTATACTAATTGAGACTAGACAAAGTGTTATCTCAATATGAGTGAGGAAAATATTTGTTTTAGTTTGTCAAGACTATTTGATAAAGGTAAAAATTGACGGTGTTCGTGTATTTTTATGCTATTTTATTTGAAATACAAGTTTGGTTGAAGAGTGAGCTGAGATAATCCAAGTCAAACAATTGATATTGGGCATCAACATGCTGTGAATTAGATAGTATATATTGTTAAATTATTTAATTATTAAACCAGAAAATGGATAAAAACTTAAAGAAACAGATAAAAAGACCAAAATAATGAAAAAAGAAACATACCCAAATAGTATATTTGTACCAAGAACATTTCTGAACTAAGTTACAAGTAAAAGATTGAGTCTTTAGAAGGAGAAAGCAAAGAATCCTTTGTGCATAGAAGCAAAAGGTGAAAACAGAGCTTTAGAAAGAAAAGAATAGATTGGATGATGAATTGATTTATTTATTGGTTCATAGATAGAGGAAGAAAGAAAGGTTTGTTTTTTCTATTATAGTTTGTTTCCTTTTTAGGTTCATTTGTCTAATTATTCCCTCTTAGTTGCACCATTTTTTAGTTCAAAATTATTTTGTTACCACGTAATGAAATTTTTCAGAAATTTACGAAATAACATTGCAGTGGGCGATGGGTGCAAAATTCATCAAGGTGCCTAGAATCTACTACTACCATGTGATATGATTTTTGTTGCTGGGTTGATAAATATTCTTCTCAGTTGATAACAATTGCAAATAACTACTGACTTGATGGAGGAGCTAGCAAGATTTCTTTTGGGAATTCCATGTTTATGTTGTACATTTTCATCACCTAATTGTGACTCAAAATTTGTATTGTGTGCAGAGCAGATAAATGAAATCAATTATCATAGGGAGTCAAAACAAGTGCTTTTGCTTTTGAGCTGATTGAATTGCAAGAATCGTTTAGAGGTTGGGTACGTGTGTCTCTATTTTCCTGAGATTGTATACGTGTCTTTATCCCAACAATTCGCCATTAATTCGTCTCAATAATGCTCTTAGGTTTAAATTTTGTGGCTTTGATGAATCCTGTGATATCTAAGTAAAACTCTAACAGATTAAGTTTTGTTTAATGAGTGACACCAATGCTATTCCTAATTAGTGTTTCATGCATATATAGAATATTTTATTTCTTTTTAATTTGTCTGTTATAGATCTAAAGATTTCCGAAAATGAGGTTTTGAGAGTTGCATCACAAAGGAGGGGATCTGAAAGACCTAATGAAACTTAGAACTCCATTGGATTTAAATGTTAATAGTGTCATTATTAAGTTGAAATGTCTCTGTTTGCAACCCAAACAATGGTGCTAGGTGATATCTTCTTGTGTTATACGCCAACGTAACGATTCTTGGAATTCCCATCCAAGTTCATAAATTCCTCCAGCTGAAACAATTCTGTCACCATCTGTAGTGATTGTAAGTTTAATGCAGTCGTTTATTTATTATGTTGTATTTCCTATATTGTAAATTTTTATGTGGCTATTGATAGTCTATTACCTGCCCAGGAGGTTGAATATTCTGGTGGAGGTTTTCCTTTGAATTAAACAAGACAGAAAATCTTGGATTTGGTCAAGATAGAAATTACATTTCTTGAAGCAGGAGTTAGACAATATTTACCTAATGTAATGGAGGATAAAACACAAGATATTTATAATTCATTTCTCTCAAGACATCTATCATTATTGTCTCACAAACTGCATGATCACTTTTCTATCTTGCTCATCCTCAGAAAAGCCTATGTTTGTTGCCATCTGGAGAAAACCATGATGTTGTTTTTAGTGCAATATTTTTTAAAGGGAACCCCAAAAGAAAAACTAACTTATGTTCTAATATAAATAACTCCGTCATGTGGGCCCGTGTGAGATCTTGTTTAAATATAAATATACTATAAGACATTATTAAATAATAAATTTATAAATTATTATTTTTATATATACAAAAAATGAAAATATATAAGTTTATTAATTTTTCATATAGTTGCACAGAGCCTTAAGAATTTCACTAGGTAATAATATCAGTCGGTTCGATTCGATTGGTTTAACTTATCAATTATCGACATGTAGATATGCTAAATATCATTAGGTTATTGGTTTATCGGTTATTGACAGTTATTGATTTAACTGTTAAGATTTGACGCAAACTTTTTTATTGAAAATTATTTATTAACAAACCAAATGAACTATACACATGAGTTAATAGATTGCATCTTGCTCAAAATCAACATTGGGACATTGCAGAATAACTGAAAATTTGAAATAGTAAAAAATAAAAATATGAAACTGTGAAAAACTTTATATACTAATAGATATAAACATGATTATTAAATTTACCATCATATTATCGGTTAACACGTTAAAAAAAATAAAAACTGTTAAAAATCAATAATTCAATAATAAAAAAAATCGTTATCGAGATTGCTAAATCAATAATTATTATTGATAAATCAATAGTTTTGTCCAATTCGATTTCGATTCGATTTTGAACAATCCTACTAGAAACTAAGGCGTTACTCATGCCTTAGCAAGTTAGCATATTACTTAACTTGTGCCTAGAGATACTAATCAGTAATATGTCAGGCAATCTATCATTCCGTACAAGTTTTTACCAGCGAAATTCACACGAGAGAATAGTTTTGGTGGGTAAAAAAGCAAAGGTTTAAATAGTAAAATCTTCTTAAGCGGAAAAATAAAATAAAATGATAAAATTTATTAAAGAGAAGTGATATAAGTATTCAGAATATTTCTAAATAGTTGCATCATTTTATAATATTCTGAATAGTTACATCCTTTTATAATTATAAAAGGATGCAATCATATATCTGGTGAGAAGTTAGTCTTTTTCCTTTTCTTGAATCCTCGTTGATAATCAACTCTTTTCTCCCATTACATTTGTTATATCTGGTGAGCAGTTAGTATGTTTTTTTTCCATTGATTTTTGCAGCAGCTCATCTTAGATATTTCTCTGACGCTTTGTTCTTTATTCTGTAATAGGTGAAACATGTCGATTTCTTATGATTACTTCCGCTCGTCGGTGCAGAACTCCAGTTGCAAGCATCGAGGATTGCTTGGGATGTGTAAGGATTCTGCATTATTTCTTGCTGTCGATTTGTGGCTCTGTGGACTAGAGACATTTTCTTTCATAGTTGGATTAGTTTCTTCTGACTTAAGCACCACTCTGTTATATTTCTTCACTAAGAACAGAACCAACTTACTTTCTTGTACTCTTGTATGCTTCGCAGTTTATGGAAGAAGGGATCTTTAAGACAGCGTAAGCATCATGATTTCATGCAATTCGATATTACGTATGATTTCAGATTTGTAGGTTTTTTCTGCGTTACAAACCTTTGTATATATGCAGGTTTAATGTTGAAGTATCAGATACCGTGAATAATCATCCAATACTAAATCAAAATACCTTAGTAGCTTCCTGTGTCCAATGTAAAGAGCTGCTCCGGCCCAAATTTGTAAGATTTAAGTGCATTTTGTTTTCATGAACAAGAAGATTTTTGTTGTTTTTTTAAAAAAAAAATACTGAACTTTTTATTCTCCAGATTGCAGTCACCCAACCAAACAAATACTGGTTTGTTATAGAAGGAGGATTCTTGATGAATACGTAAGTCGATCCCTAATTACAAATTTGCAAATTGAGAGTGTACACATAAGCGGTATGACTTGTAAGGGTTAATGTCAATGAGTATTTGCGGCAGAAGCAAGCTTATGGGGAATGAAGATCAAGATGGAGACGCTAATGATCAATGTGGAGATACAACTGAGCAAGATGGAGATGCTAATGAGCAAAATGCTAATCAAGATTTAAGCACTAATGGGCAAAATGCTGATCAAGATTTAGGCGCTACTGGGCAAAATGTTGATCAAGATGGAGATGCCAATGAGCAGGTTCCTAAAGAACAAGATGTGGGTGCTAAACAGAATGATGATGATGAAGATGGAGGCCGGCCAATGAAACGAATGAAGTTATAAATAACTGGCTCTGATATTGATAGCCTACTCATGCTACCATTCTGCTTATACAAAATGATGTAATTCATAGTTGTGTGATGTTCTGTTTTTCATCTCTGTTTCGGAATTCCAGTACACATTATAACTTCAGGTTGGAATAAATCTATTTGAGACTACCATTCTTCATATAGTTTGTTTTTAATTTGTCGATACAAGTCCTCTGTCAAGCATTTGAGTATAATCAACTGGTTAAGAGTTACTACTTGATTACTGATATTTCTGTAGAGTAAGCTTGGCAGTAAATGCAACTGAACTTTCAGGAAACTGTTATAGTAATGACTATTAATATATGCTAACTTAAGTGCCACTGCTCATATTATACTTATATTTGAATTTCTGTTTTGTACTGTTCAGTTATTCAATCATATTTTTGAGGGTATTTTCATATTTAAATGACAAAAATATTTTTTATAGTTAAAAGGCGAAATTATCCTTTATTTAAAAGAAATTATACAAGTTTTTTGTTCAAATTAATCTCCTAATAGCCAACTTTTTGTCGTTATTTTAAAACCCAAAGAGTTTTAAGGGATTGGACAATAAGGACCAAATTCATCTTTGAGAGTGTAAATTTTTGTGCTTCATTAATAATATGCGTAATGCATTAAAAAGATAATGGCGGAAGCATTTGCCTGATGGACTATTTTTTTTTTGTTCGTTAATAATCAACATTATTCCTATATAATTTTGTTGGACATACATTGAAATAAATAACAAAATAAAAGAAAATAGAGCAATAATAATTCAGACTTTTAAGTTACCTAATTTTATTATGATCTTTAAATTATATTTAATTATATATAAAAAAAACTCATATTTATGTATTAAGTTAAAGAAATCAAAGGTCACCTCTTTATGAACCATTTAATTTGTTACATTTTCTTTCATCATTGTGCACAATGAAAGGAGTGGTAGAGGTATGTGTGCATATGTGTGTGTATATATATATAACTCTTTTCTTTATGTTTATTTCTATTCATTTTTCATTCTGAGGAATAGAGGTAGACCCAAAAAGTATTGGGGGAGGTGATTAGACAGGATATGGTGTAACTTCGTAGCACCAAGGACATGTTCTTTGATAGACAGAAGTGGAGATCGTGTATTGTTGAACAAGACTTTTTTGTGAAAAGTATTTAAACTTTTTATTAGACCATTCAAGAAAAAATTACAAGAACAAGTGTTTAGGGACTCATACTACAAGACTACTTTAGAACTCTTTTAGGACTCTTCAGAGGAGACTACTATACCCTTTTTTTTTCTTGGGTCATTAGAATTGTGGGTTTGGGGGTATTTATAATGGTGGTGAATCAATGTGGACCACACGTTCTTTCACCTTCTAGAATGTTCTAAAAATATATATATATATTCTAGATATTCTACACACTTCTAAAACTTACTATGAATTATGAAGCTTCTAGATAATAGGCTAATTAATTAGTCTACTTAGTAATTGGGCTTCTTGGGTAATCGAATGGGCTAGTGATGATTTTTAACATGTATTAGGGTAGAAGGTTAGTAGCCTTGGATTATAGTAGGTTAGTAATTGTGTCGTTATATATTGTGTTGTTATTGTTTGTCATTTATTTTGTTACTTTTATTGTCGCTATATATTGTCATTTGTGTCCATTCAAGTCGATTTATATCTAGTATGTTCTGATTTTTGGGATGATTTTTGAGATGAAGGTCTTTTATAAACAACCTCCCTATCTCTATAAGATAGTGGTAAGGTTTGCATACATTTTTCTCTCCTCAGACCCTACTTGTGGGATTTTCACGGGATATATAGTTGATGTTGTTCTACATAAATTTACTATGCCTATTATTTAATTTATTTTTTATTTGAATTTATTTAAATTATTGATATATTCAACTATGAACTTTTGTTAAACTTTTTTTTTTTTTTTGTGCAGATACAATTAAGCAACGATGCACTAAGTGAAGCAACTTAGATTATACTTTTTGAAGAAATTTGTAAAATACATTTATATAAAGTTGGGTTGGTTACAATGTGATTAGAAATATGTATTAATTTGACTTTCAATTTCCATAGATAATTTTTGGTTTTTGTGAGAGAAATACTTTTATAATATGCATGTTTTATATAGATGTTCGAGCATGTAATTTTCTTTAAATTAAAATGCTATATTATTAACATCAAATTTATAAGTTTCTGATTACAAATTATTTGTAGTTGCTTTTATTTTTGTATGTTTTAATTTCTATTTTGCAGTTAAAGGAATTGGTAACGTTGCTGCCATATGACTAGGAGGCCGCGGGTTCTAGCCTTTGAAGCAGCATCTGGCAGATATGCAAGGTAAGGCTGCGTACAATAGACCCTTGTGGTCGGACCCTTCCCAGGACCCTACACATAGCGGGAGCTTTAGTTTCAGCTAAAAGAAAATATAAATATATGTGTGCATCATTTAAAATTTAACTATTACAATATGATTTTGAACTAAATATTTTCGAACAAACATGCAGCGTACGTTCTCATAAACTAGTATTAAGATATGAACGCAAATTAAAAAGAAATTAGTCTTGGAGGGTAAAAAAAGGTTGAAAATTTGTTCCAATGTGAAGCAATTTCAAATTTCCCTCCTCTGTGAATTAAGAATAAATAGAGATTCAAGAATCAAGAAATGACTTCTCAGTCCCATTAAAATCAGTCTTTTTAATTTTGTTGGATTATCATTGATCACCAACTCTGTTACATTTGATATTTTGAGCAGTGCATCTTTGATACAATCTGTTTTTCGTTGTGTGACATATCCATCTTGATTCAACGACTAGACACATTTTTCCTGAGCTGCCCATCTTTGATATAGTCTGAGCAGTGCATCTTTGATATAATCTGATACAATGACAAGACTCATTTTACCTGAATACTGTCATATCCCTCTTTATGATATTCTGCTATAATTCATAATTGTGTGATATTCTATTTTCTATTTCTGTTATGAGATTGCAGTACATATTTATTACTTCAGGTTGGATTAAAACAATGGAGACTGAACTCTTTACATGTTTGAGCTCGGGTAGTAACATTCTCTATATGCTGCTTAGTTCGTTTTCATTTTTTTTATTCAAGTCATCTGTTAAGCATTTGAGTAATCTACTGGTTAAAAGTTACTGCCGGATTGCTTATTTCCTTAAAGAGTTTGCTTGATATTAATGCTATTAGTACATCTAACTGAAGTGTCAGTGCTCGTATTATACTAATATTGCAAATGTGTAACCTTCTGAAATATGCACAATCGTTACTCTTCTATATACTAGACCAAACAATCACATTTGAGGATTCATGTTAAGGTTAAGTTGCAGCTTCAGTCTTGTTTGGCTAAGAAATGATCCTCAAATTTTAAATTCTGTGTGTGAGACTGAACTGATAACCAACTACACCTTGATTACTTGTTCAACTGAAGGCACTAATTAGTTAGCATAAACAGACATGTTTCAAACTGCAGAAGTGGAGAAGCTAGGCCAAATGAACTCAAGAGGGATGATTATGCAGTGTTGCTGTATGTCCAACAATTGCTGATTGAGAGCATGAAGTTTATCGCTACCTAAAACACCTAAAAGCTAATACAAATCTTGTCGGTGGTGTGATTTATCAAGAACAAGATGGAAGCGCTGCCCCTATTGACCAGGTTCTTTATGAACTAGGGGGAGGCCAAATTGTTACCGCTCAACAAAATGGATTTGCGAGTAATGGACCAGCTCCAATGGATGAAGATGGAGGAGCTGTTGATCAAATTGCTGATGGGATGGGCAACCTGGATTTGGATGGGCACATGTGAAGCATCTGTTTAATTGAATTTTCAGAATGTAGTACTTCTTATATGTTAGCTAAAATAAATCTTGTTCTTGAAAGCTATTTATCCCTTGTTTGTTACCTGTTGTATCTGTTGTATTGTATTGTATTGTTAGTTTACATATAATATTTGTTTTGATTGTTACTTAAATTTTATTGTATCGTATCATTTAATTTTATCGTTAGGTAACGACGAAAAGACCCATGTAATGAACGATTTAGTGTGGTTACATCGTTACTTTAATATCTTCTCCTCATTTTTTACTTTATTTATTTATTGAATAATTAATAATTCTACTTTATCATTTCCCTTATCTTTCTATGGAATCTACCACAGGCCCTTCAATTTCTCGTAGATTTATCATTCAAATTATTGAATAATTAATAATTCTACTTTATCATTTCCCTTATCTTTCTATGGAATCTACCACAGGCCCTTCAATTTCTCGTAGATTTATCATACAAATTATGGATGTATGACATTATGTAATGACAAAGAACAATACAATCTATCCAAACATTATAGTCATCGGAACAATATAGTATGATACAATACAATATAATAAGTACAATACAGTACAATACATTATGAAACGATACATAACAACCTTCCAAACAAAGTGTTATAGACTTATTTATAGAATTTTCAGATGTTGAGCCAATGTTTTTTTTTTTTAATAAAGAAAGAGAAAGGATACAAAACACACCTAAACTATATCATTTTTTTGACTTTCACACCTAAAGTATTGAAAGTTTAAGAAACACACCTAAATTATCACTTATTAGTTTGAGAAACACACATCTATCTTTTATTCCACTCTCATCATGGTGTATGTGCTACACTCTCTCTTTTATTTTTAAAAAATGTCACATCACACTTTACATGGATAAAACATTCCACCTTGATAATAAATAAATAAATTATAGTATTAGTTAAAATTAAATATTAAAATATTATTATTCAAAAAATTATAAAATGAAATATAAATATTTTTCTTACCCCATCCCACCACTTCCTCTCACCATACCCCCCCCCTCTCCCCTCTC
>DF357232.1:22701-45002 GCA_000787875.1 Solanum virginianum
GTGCACACTTAGCCCCCAACCCCACCTCTCATTCCTATACAAAAAAAAATTAAATTTATTTTTTACAAAAATTTCAATTTTTGAAAATTTTTATTTTTTACTCTACCCTACCCCTACCCCCCCTCCCAAAAAATAATTTAAATATTTATTTTAAAAAAATATTTCAAATGATGAAATATTTTCATGTTCAAAACTAGAAAAAAAAATCTTGAAGATTAGTATTAGAAAGAAGAAGAAAAAAAGGTATTTTGGTTTGAAAAATAATGATACATATATATATATATATATAACGACGACCAATGACATTTTAGTAATTTTAACTTTATTTAAGGGTAAAATAATTATTGTATGTTTAATGGTCAAAACAAAAATCTAGAAGAATCAATTTATATCCTTATAATTTTGTTAATATGTGCCCATAATGATATTTTTGTAATTGCGTTAAAATGAATTTTAACTTTATTTAAGGACAAAAATAATGATTGTATAATGGTCAAAATAAAAATCTAGAACAATCCATTATCCATGTATATCATTACTTTTGTTATGGACCCATAAGGTCATTTTTGGCATTGTGTTAAAATGAAGAGTTTCTATTAGTTAACTTCTAGCAATCAATAATAAATGCTAGACTTGTTTGGACATGCTTTAGAAAGAAAATTTTGAACTAATTTCGGTGACTGAAAGAGAAAACAATATTTGACTATCAAGAAATTAATAATTTGATAATGTATTCATCAAAATATTAAAAATCATTAGTTTTTCATTTTTATATAGGATACTTTCTTAATATCAAATATGATAAACTATTTAACAAAGAAAATTTGAAGAAAAAATAACATTCAAATTTGAGGAATATTAAATTACAAAATAAAGAAAAATGAAAAGTTAAAAATAAAGAAGAATAACAAAAGAAAATGTCAATTGAAAAGGATTGTGTTGAGAAACATAAAGAAAGAAAAAGAACTAAAAAATAAATAAAGGGAAAACAACAACCTTAAAAAGAGAAAACAAGTATATTGGTTATTTTGTGAGGGTAATATTCAAAGTTTTCTTTTACAACATGATATAGAGTTCAATATCAATTTTTTTTATTAATTTAATTTAAAATTTTACATTAAGGTAATTGTTAATATTTCTATTATATAGAAATAAAGTTGCTTTCATGATTTTTTTATTTTTGTGGAATTAGAAATTAACTTATAAATAAATACTTTCAATATTAACATCAAAATAAATAGAACTATTTCTACTTATTGAAGACAATAATAAATTAAATTATAATTTATCCACAAAGCTAAACCACAAATAAATTACACTTGAGTTGATCAAAGATTTGCATAAATTATCATATGTAAAACTTTAAGTGCAAATATTACAAATAAAAGATAACAACTGTGGAAAATAAATATCACTTTCGAAAATATATGAAGATTGATAATTTTTTTCAAAGATATCAATATTTTATATATTTCTAGAACATGAAATATGTTAATTCATAATATAACACACTTCTATATTTTCTCTATGGATAGAATTTCTTGGAATTCAACTTTGTCAAGTTTGGTTATAAATGACGCATTTATATCGTACGAATATTTGAAACAAATATTAAAGTAATATATTAAAGTTGTTTACTAAAAAAATATGTGAACTAATATTGGGCCCATATCACGGGCCTTAAATTATAAAATATTATTATACAAAAGGTAACCACGCACTCAAAAATCGTGTTGTGCAAGCGTTTTGCCAGCTAGGACAATTGTGCTTAAATGATTAAAAATCGCTAATTGGAGTGCTTGTTTGTGCATTTTGAAGTTGGAGTTCCAACTTGTGATTTGAAGTCAAGTTAAAGGGTTAATTTATGTATTGTGCCAAAATTGAAATAAATTTTCTCCCTATTTGGCGAATCCTTTTCTAGTAGGAAACGGAAAACAGAATTTCTCCATATTTGGCAAAAAAAAAATTCTAGTAGGAAAAAATTTATGACTCTATAAATAGAGACTCATTCCTTTTAACTTGGTAGTATGCACAATGGAATCCTAGGGGATTTGAGAGTCTGGTAAAGGGGAGACATTGTGACACACAAGTGTGTGTGAACCTCTTTGTATTTCGAGTGAATTGGTGAAATTATATCTCTCAATATTGTGTACTCTCTTTTATATAGTAGATTGCTTATCTCATTTTGTGGATGTAGGTCAGTTGAACGAACCACGTTAAAATATTTGTGTCTCTTTTGATGTTTCTCATTTTTCTTCATACTCATGGTCTTTCGAGGTTGCTTTACTAACTTCCGCACGACACTTGATTCCTGTCGGTCCTAACAACTCTAACTCTCCTAAAACCCATCATAGACAACCTGTTATCCTTGTCTCCCTCATTTGTCCACCATTGTGGTACGACAACCTTGTCCCATGGAGCCTTGGCCGGGAGCGATCTATAATCGAGTGTAAGTGTCATGATTTCATTGTATAACTTGTGATTTCATCAACTTGAGATATCTTTATATATGCAGGTTTAATGTACACAACGTGAATGAGCATCCAACACGAGTCGGAGCTGATGTAGCTGATACTTCATGTTCCCGATGTGGAAAGATGCTCGGGTGGAAATTGGTAAGAAATTTTTATCAACAACAAGGTTTTGTTACTTTTTTCTTATTTTTTTAATTTCTCGAGATTCAACTCAAAGTAGAGAACAATCTTTATCGGGCAAGAAGATTCATTTTAAAATTGTAAGTTTCTAATCATAAATACTCGCCTGATGATGTGATATCCTGCTTTTATTTTTGGGATTACAGTCACCAAATTCTCACCAGTAACATTTTTTCTTGCCTTCTCTTTTTCTTTTTCTAATTTTCATGACTGAATATATGAAACTACAACTGAGATCATGAGAAATCGTCTCCACGAAATTTTCTGTTATTTCCTAATCTACTGCTTGACCACTATCATCTATTTATCTTGCTACCATGTTTGACCACTAGTATAATTATATTATATACTAGAAATAATAGCAAATGCTATTGCAAGGCATTAGACAAGTCAATATATCCTTCCTCTTTGATCGACTGATTCTTTTGCTTTCGCAGATTACATTTTGTTTTCCCTTCTTTTTGTTTCTCACTCAGCTCCAATTTTATACTCCTGCAGACCAATATCAGACAATGAGATGAATCAAGAAGATTGAAATATCCACAGAGAATTAAAAACTAATAGTATCAATTATAGGAACCCCACAATAATAGGGTACCACTGCATTTAGGACTTAAAGTTAAAGAGATGTAGACAAGAGTGTTCTTAGAAAAAAGACTTCTTTTAACACACTTTTTTGGATGGTTTGTTCAAGCAAGTTGTCCTCCTATTTATACTACTACCTAGGGGCTAAAGTATAATTAATAATTACTTATAAGTTCCTCATTTATTTACACTTTAGTCCCCTCTCTAAAATCTTTCATACTGCTATTTATACTACTACCTAGGGGCTAAAGTATAATTAATAATTACTTATAAGTTCCTCATTTATTTACACTTTAATCCCCTCTCTAAAATCTTTCATACTGTTCTAGAGAGAACTAAAGACTACAAGATATTTCTATACAATTCTAGAATCTTCCAGGATCCTTCTTCAAACTCCACACGTGTCTAGAATCTTCTACACATCTCTAGAAAGTTCTATATATCTCTAAAGTCTTCCACACATCTCTAGAGAGTTTCACACATGTCTAGAGTCTTTCACATATCTCTAGAGAATTCCACACTTCTCTAGAGTTTTCAAGGAACTTCAAGATCTATCTGTAATATTTTAGAGTTTTCTAGAAATCTCTCCAAGACTTTAATTTCTTCTCTTTAACTCTAGATTCTTCTTTATTTTTAAGAACAAGTGACGGGCCATCACAATTTGTAAACTTCAATCAAGAAAGCAGGACATGAGATACATATATATTCACAGGATTAAAGTTATGTTATACAATCTTGAAGGGGAAGTGTAATAAATAGATTGTCAGGCACTATCAGTTCTGTTTTGCTCATCCAGAGGAGAGTAAATACTCAATTGTCCTGAAAGTACTGCAGAACCTATTTCAGTCCTATCATTTTCTGTAAGAAAAACAACTGAATAGCTGGATCCCCACGTCAATTGTACTGAGTTATTTACCACGGCGAGGAACCTTCATACACCTACCATTCCTTATGAAGTAATAATGATACCAAGATAAGTTTTTCTACTCATGTCTCTGTCTTCATATCCTATAACAAGGATGCAATTTTGACCCTAATGCTGCCATGTTGGCAAGGTGACTCAATTTTAGTATTTAACCAAGCCCATCTAATAAATGTTAAATTCGATCATAACTCCAACTTGACCCATCACCCATTCCCTGCCAATCGCTAGGCCTTGACATAGATAGGATATTGGTATTACACAATAAGCACAATCCAAATCTAATATTCTCGTTTTGCTGAACTGTTTAGAGGTGTGTTAGCTGAATGTGAAGTTTCAACACATTATGATGCTTGTTACTGAAAAGACATGTTCATGAACTAAACTAATCGATCTTCATTACATACAAAACATAATTATTTAAGCTATAGGGTAAACACAGCAATGTTGAAGGCACCAACAAAAAAAACACCAGTAAGTGTACTCACCGTTCTACACTGTATGAAGAAGATCTCTTTAGAGCTGGAAATTTCTCCTTCTTCTTCATCTCTATTAAACTCCCACTGAAGTATTCCTTATCTTCCAGCTTAATTCTCTCTTCACTTCCATGATATTCCGCCATTGGACTTTCTACATCCTTCACCGCTTGATTGGAACACCTGCCACGTGGCAGAAGGCTTTTATACTGTGAATTCAAGGAAAATCCATTTTCCTTCCCGTAAACGGGCCTGCAGTGCTTGAAGGACATCGAACCGCAATAGAGTAATTGCATTAGAACGGAAGGTGCTTTACTCTTTCCGCTTGATTGAGTATTAGCCGTTGGATCTTCGCTGATTGTATCTGGCCGTAAGACCACTTTTCCGTCCGCTTTCATCAACGTTTCTAGCGTTTCAGAGCTTGAATTGGACAGTGGTGGTGAAATTTCACCTCTGTTCAGCTCCGTTGACTGGTTCGGACTATGTTCAACCTCCGCCGGTTCTTTACAGACCGGTTCAATGGTCCGGTCTTCTCTCAATTCGTCTTCTTCTTCGACGATTCGCATTGCTTTTCGCCGGAGTCGTTTGTCCTCTGTTTGAGTCGAAGCGTCGGCTCCAGATCTTCCGAGTAATTCGCCGGGTGATTCGGCCTTGTAAACTAGGTACTCGTGGAAATCGGAGGAACTCCAGGACTGATTCCGGCGCCTTGCCACCGGAGGAAACTCACTGTCTTCTCTCGTTTTCTGTATTTCCGGCACCGGATTTCTGGAATTAGAGCAAGCGATTTCATCGGGTTGTGAAGGCAATGCGCTCTCGAGAAGCTCTGATCCTTTCAGAACATACTCTTGATCATGTGCTGGATATATAAAATCATTCTCTGTCAAATCGTGCCACACGAACCCATTCCTGTAGCTTCTGAATTTCCCAAAAAATTAACAAATTCATTTCAGCTCCATACGGATAAACACATCTATTAACATAAATCAAAACAGAAAGTAGTTAATTCACCTTTTAGCAGACCAGGAGTACATAGAGGCCATGCCTTTTCCACGAAGACAATTCAAGCGGTTGATCACATCTGAATGAAACATCAAAAGAAAAAAAAATCAAAACCTCTGAAATCATATGAACACAAGCTTTCTCTTATTAGCTTGAGCTATGGAAATTCTGCATACCTCTGAGATACAGACCATCAGGGGAAGAAAGATGAACCTCCATGAAATGAGGATGTTCAAGTTGTCCATTTCTGGATAGGTAGTAAACGACGGGTACTTTGTTGAGCTTACGGTTAGTAGGTTCAGTCCAGACTTTGGTTCGTTCAGGGCTTGTTTCTCTTCCTTTCCATTTCTTGTGCATTTGGAGGTCCGTCGTTCTCAACATTGTTCTTCCCAATCTGTTAGTCTGAGAAACTTAGAAGAAATTTGAAAGCTTGGAATTCAGTGGAAATTATAGGGAGTAAATGGCGGGGATTCACGTTTATAAGGTGATGTGTGGGAGTCTAGCTGGAGGAATGTGGACGGTGAAGGAAGGAGCGAGGGGGCAGAGTTTCAAAAATAGGATGCTCCATGACAAATCGCGAAACATGTTGATTTCAGTTCTATTTTCGCACTTCTTTCACTTTCTAATACTACTCGTCCCATGTGACCCCCATTTTACTTGTTATTATCGTCCCGTCTCAAATTAATTTAATTTATGAAATAATACATATATGTTATTTTTAAAAATTTATATAGCTCTAAATTATTTTATTAAAGGTAAAATAAATTAAAATTAAATTATTTTTAATTATAAAAAATGATATTTTTTTGAGAACAAATTAAAAATAAAAGAGTTTTATATAAATTCATTTCAATTTATGTGATATATTTTGACTTGACAAGGAGTTTGAGGGAAAGAATAAAGATTTCTAAAATAGATGTTTATACGACTATAAATCATTTTATTAGGAGTAAATTGTGTATTTTAAAGTTAAATTGTTATACAATAGAAATGTATCTTTCCTTTTTTAGTCTGTCTAAAAAAAAGTGAATCATATAAATTTAAAAAATGGAGTAAAATTTTGTACACACCTAAATTTCCATTATATTGTAATTATTTGTTTTTAAAAGAAAAGACCTCATAAATTATGCTTATAAGCAAACTACCATTAATCATGACGATTTCTAAAACGTAAAATAAGGTAGAATGACTTTTAAGGAATTAGTTGATCGAAATGATGTTATAACTAACAGAATAAGGTAATATATAGGGATCTTATTAGACGGTGTTGTGTTGACTATTTATTTTTTCTAACCGATATACAGTCATTATATAAGTCTATACATATATTACGTATGAAATATACATATACTATATATCTAACGACTATCTTTAGCTTGAACGGCTGAGTGAACTACTATTTAGGTTAATTTCGAATACGATATTACTATCATACTATAAAAAAGTTTATGTACAACTATACTATAAAGCAGGTGCGGTTGAAGGGGGGAGCCACTGAAGCAATTGCTTTAGGCCCCCTCAAATTGAAGGTCCAAATATTTGTTTTATTTATGATATAGGTACAAATAAAAGATATTAAATTATATATTTTTTTAAATTAAAATGTATAAAAGTAATAAACTTGTAATAACACGTGTTAAGATGAGAAATCTCATATTGATAAAATATGAGAGAGATACTGCATATATAAGTAAACATGTCTTTATTGAATATATAAGTAAACGTGTCTTACCTAATAGTAATGCGTTTTAAAGTCATGCTAGCCTAGGCCCAAAATGGACAATATCACTAACGAGTTGGATCATTACAAAACTGCTAATTCAAATTTTATACTTTTTAATCTCCATTTATGTGATTTTTAAAATTTTACCAAGAAGAATGACATTTTTTTTCATATTTAATGAAAATCTGATTTTGAACCTCTTGTTTAATCTTAATGATATAATTTATTGCTGAAAATTTCTATAATTTATTTTAAACCACAAATTTTATTTGTCTTTAAAACTATGTATCTAATCAAATACTTTCGCATCAACTCGACAATAATAAACGTTATTCAATATATAAAAGAAAAGTGACGTCACTTAGCTTGTTTTTTTTTCCTTAGTGGGGGTCGGAAAAATGAAAAGAAGATTACAACGTGAAAATCAAGCACTGATCAACAAGGTGAAAATTTAGATAATCAACTAATTGAATTACTATTAAGATTTTTTGATAAATCTCTTGTAGAGTTGATTATAGCATTTCTTTTACTTCATATGAACTTGAATAATTCTAACGCATGGAATTAGTTTGACATCTACTTAACAGTATAAAATTGTGATTATTAAATTATGAAAATTTATAAAAAGCATCTCGTAATCATTTGTGTAGGTTTTTTTATATAAAAATTATTTAAATTTAAGAGAATAGAATGAATAATCAAGATAAGTACAAAATAGTCGTTAAAAAGGGACTAGAACAAAAACACAAAATTTTGTTAGATAAGCTAACGACCTTTCATAAATATTTGGCCTTAGGCTATGAATTTCTTTGACTCGTCAAAGGTGACAGGAGAATAACCTTTCAATTATACTTGGGGCTTAAAGTGATCGTTATCAACTTTCACATTTTCAAAATCAATCACGATGTTTCACCATTGTACTATTAACATATATTTTTTATTAATAAATGTTGTTTAGTCTTTTCCCCACTCTCTCTTTTGGTTTCTTACGTATTTTATCTTGAAGAATTTTGACGTTTTAGGATGAGAAAATTTCAAAAATGATTATTATTTCAACACAATTAAGATCTATAGCTATAATTGAATATTTATAATTTATAGCTACAATTTAAAATATTAAGCAAAAAATTAAAATTCTCTCTCAACTCTCCTCCCATTATATTCCTTTCTCTTCCTCCCTCGCTCGCTCCTTATCTCTCTCTCTAAAAAAAAAAAAAGAGCCTAATGGGAGAAAAGGGAGGTCAAACGTTCACACTTCATCTTAAGTTCGAGAGTGAGTCAAAGGGAGTTGACTTGGAATTGCTTATCGGCATACACGACCTTCCGTCGACATAACAAGAAATGTCGACCCAGCCAATACAACTTTTTTTTTCCTAATATCTTCCCAACTGAGAAACTATTAGGTCAAATACATCGTTAGTTTCTTAAATTTTATTTTTTATATTTAAATTATGACAAATTTTAATTGAGCATTTATAAAATAAAACAGTCCTATTAGATTTTTTAAACTAAAATTTTGATAGTTTTTGTTTCAAGCGCCCATGATGTATAACGTGTTTATCTCCTTTAATTGTATGAATTAACTTAAGAAAGCCGTAAACTTTAGGTATGTTATGTTACTAATTGATGTTGATGTGTATAGTTAAAAAAGTAATATACGTAATAGATTCTTGAGAACAAATATTTTCTTCAAAATTTATCGTTAAAATATCTAATTATAAGATTTTATCACAATTTTATGATTTAAGTTTATAAAGAATAATTCTACAATCGATTGTCAATATATTTAGTCAAATTATTATTCGTAACCCATGTTTCAATTGGAAATTATGTACAAGTGGATGATATATCTCTATTAATTTGAAGTAAATATTAATGCGGGGATTCTAGTGTACGAATGAAAAAATCTACTATTTTGGCGTGTTCCTATTATTTATTACTTCAACATTTTCTAAATTCGTCCAGCTTGTTACCAATATTTGCTCATATTTTTGCTACTATTAATTTAGTAAAATATACTCTCTCTCTCTCTTTTTGTATATATATTACTGTAACATAGCAGCTTCTGATCATAGCTGTCTGTTTGAGCAGCTTTCGATTGTTTTACTTATTTTAGTTATTTGCTTTTTCACCTTTATTATATAGAGTTAAAAAATAATATTTCATGGGCTTTTTAGTTTAATTTTTTCAAGATAGCTGCATGTTGACGTATCTATTTTAATTAATTCATAATATTTCTTTAGTTGCTTCAATTATAATTTTATAATAATTTTTAAAATATAGATAAAAAAATCTATCGATGTTACATAAATCGAGACTAAAAAATAATTTATATTGCGGTCTCCAGTGAGTCAACAAAAAATAATTTGTGGGCTTTTTAATTTAATATTTTCAGGACAGTTGTATATTGACATGTCTGCTTCAACGACTTCATAATATTTCATTAGTTGTTTCAATTATAATTTTGCGATATCTTCTAAAATATATAGAAAAAATCTATCAACGTCACATAAATCGAGACTAAAAAATAATTTATATTGCGACTTCCGGTGAGCCAACAAAAAATAATTTATCGGCTTTGTAATTTAATCTTTTCAAAGCAGGTGTGTATTGACGTGTCTGTTTCAACGACTTCAGAATATTTCTTTAACTACTTTAATTATAATTTTACAACATCTTCAAAAATATATAAAAAAAATCTATCAATATTTTATAAATCAAAATTAAAAAATAATTTATACTGGTACGAGCCGTTGTCACTATTAGATATATACAAAATTATCTCTTATTATTGTTTTTTATTATGATACATATATAAATAATTGGATATATCTATATCACAGTTTAGTCAAACATTCTCATGAGAATAATTTATTGGAGGGGTGCGTGTTTGGAAACACAAAAGGGCCAATTTCACGTGGGGTTGTTGACCAAACTAATCAAAGTATTTACTAAGACTACCACTACCTCCATGTATTTCTTTTAAATAGCACCGGCAACGTGCCCTATAAATATCTATCTGTACTCATCTTAAAATAACTTTTTTTCCATGGATCAAAGAACACCATTATTTATTTATTTATTTAATTACTGTTCTAGTAATTAATGATTATAAAATCCAGACAATTCGAATTTGCGTAAGGAAATTTCAGCTATGGTGTAATTACTGTTCTAGTAATTAATGATTACAATATGATTCTCAAATACACGATGAAATTACTTTGGAGATTTCGAAACTTGGTGTATTAGACTAACATGGACAAACTTTAAAGAACGGTGTCATAAAAAATGCCATGTGGTGCAAACAATCCCAGCCTTTATTGGGCCTACTGCTACTCAACAATAGCAGGCTGATGTTGCAATAGTTTTGATGTCTAATCCAAGAGTGAAGAACCAACCAACTAATGCGAATGTTGTTGCCTTTTGTGTCAGGGCGGTGCGTACAAGGCTCGATAACAAATTCATTATCGTACGACTGATTGACGATTATTAGTGATTCCCATTTGTAGTCCCCACTAAATAATGGCTCACAAATACAGATTTTTGTATAATATATATAAATTTTTTCATATGAGGAATTTTCGCATATAGTCACTCAAAAATATATATCTTAATTATGCTCTATAGATATTTTTTGGGCAATTACATTTCGTAAGTACAGTCATAGTAATATTTGTATAATTCGTTTAGCATTTGTGTACATTTGTATAACTAGTTATACAATTCACAGTTTTGTATAACGTTTGTATATTTCGCTCTACAATTCGTGTATAACGTTTGTATAATTAGCTATACATAGTGTTTATATATTTCGCAATATAATTTGATTTGTGCACAACTTTTGTATAATCGGACACAACATTAGTATAAATCACGCGAATTATACAAAATTCAAACTGTAATTACAGTTAAATGTTTACAGCGAGTTGTAACTAATTCAAACTATAGCTGCGTTGGCTCTAGTATATATTTGTTTATCTATATAAGTTTTTCTATATATAACTAGCGATTATAATTAATTTTTATGTATGGCCAAATATGTAACTTTCCCAATGTTTTACTCTAAGAATAATTAAAAAGGAGCAAAGTGACAATATAGTGGTCGCAATTAGTTAGCATAAGATTAGAAGGTGACAAAATGTGGCTCATGATTTCTGTGAGACACGTTGTAAAGTGTCACCTATACATAGTCAAGGAAGATTAACCATGACGAATATGATATGGGACTTATCTTTAATCTAATCAAAAGGAAAAGAGCACAAAAAATAGTAGGAAGCCAAGGAATTGTAACTATTCATTGTCCACACTTTGTGCCATCAAAGTTTCAAATCACAAAGGACAAATTAAATGGCCTTTGCTAAGATAAGATTTTCAATTGAGTCTTGTCCACCATGATGACACGGAGCTAACTCTAAGACGAATTTAATCATGAGTTTAACAAAATATCGAATTTTATTTTTTTAATCATGTTTTAAAAATCAATCTATACATACAATATAATTACATAGTTTGAATTTACATGCTTAAAATCATGAATTTACTTCTGATTAACACACAACTCTTTTTTGTGTGTGTGATTTTATCTACGTGCTTTAAGTGCAATTTGCACGTCAGTATCGTTGCGGGCCTCCACCAAAGTTTCCACTGGCTTCGTCCCGCTCAAGCATAGTTCACCATCTTTCGAGTCACAACAGGTATACTCACACTCGAACCTTCTCAGAAGATCAAGGTTGGTCAGCGATGCACCCCTCGAGGGGATTCCATCGATCATTTGCTTTTGCCTTATGGATTTACTCGCCCGTTGACTCACAAACATATCAGACTCCTTGGTCCATGTTTCAAGACGGGTCGAGTGGGGAGCCTACAGGCCAGCTTTCGAAGCGCGCAAATATCGAAGCACACCTAAGGTCCGCGCTACCTATCACGATGTCAACGAATGAGAGCATGCACTCCTTATATAATTTTGGACAATTCACTCTTTGTAAACTAATTTTTAAGATTAAGTCGGACTCAAGATCTCCGTCCAATTCATTGTTTCGCGGATGTTGCCCCACCCTCTTAAAATACTATAACATGTTGGCCTATCCCAATTTATAAAGTTCCATAAAAACCACAATCAGAAATGTCCAAATGGTGTTAGCTAATTTGCAATTGAGGTTTGTCGTCTGAGTTCTTTAAGTACGCGTCTGTATATATCCACACAGAAATTAATTAATTGAATGATGAGATAAGATAGGGTATATAATAATATGATATGAAGCAACTTAGACCATAAATAGTTGATTTAATTTGTGGCCAAAATTAATCATTTGAAATGACGAATATTAATGTTCGTCATTTATTAAAAGCATGCAAAACTTTAATCAGCAATATATCGCTATATATATATAACTTTAAGTAATCCAAGAATGGATAATTAATAAGGACCTTAATAAGGTGAAATCCCATGAAGGTGTTATATATGTGTTGGCACATATTTAGTACTATCCCTTTCCCATTTTAGTTGTCTTATTGTGTTTTTCGAAAGTTAATTTAATTAATTTTTAAAGTTAAATTAGATTAAATTAATTTAATATTTTAAAATAAAAAATTAGATATTCAATAACTATAATAAAATTATTATTATTGTAACTTTTTTCATATCAATGTGATTAAAAAATATATTTTAAAATATTAATCAAAATTCATATATTTTGACTCTAAAAATAAAAATTATGACAACTAAAATGGGACGAAGGAAATACTAAAACTTTCTCAGAAAAAGACAATCAATTGTCATTTCAAGAAATTTTAGCAAATCTATTTTTGATCTTTTGTTTGAAAAATATTGTCCTTTAGGCTCCGAATTCAAGTTTTATAACATCCGTAAAGAAAGGTTATTATGCAGCATAGTAACTTCCACAAGCTAGGTTCATACTTTTATAGAATAAAGACCAAAATGTATTATACTAATTTTAAAATGGTCCAAATTGTTTGACGTCATAAGGACTTTTTTCTCTTAAATATATATATCTTCTAGATTCGTAAAGTTAATGGCCTTTGCTTTCACAATCCGATAATCTACTTTTAGCAAAAATTTAAAAAGAAAATCATTTATTTAGCTTGGACCCTCCACATTTTATTCCTTTTTTTAAAATTAAGAAAAATAAAGAGAGCTAAGCCTGACTGTTGTGAAAATTACATATCAAGATCTTGACCATATTAAGAGGCTGCATTAAAAATGCCGACCAAAAAAACAAAGTGAAAGTGGCCAACATGCATTAATCTGTTAACCAAGCTTTATAACTAATCCCTCTCCCTGCATTTTTAACTTCTCCATTGTCAACATTGCACACCTTTTAATAACTCATAAATAAAGTGTATATTTTATCATAAAATTCTTATTAATTGATATATAATTTTAAATAGATTTAAGAAATGATTTAGAATGAGTAGTTAATGTTAAAGGTAAAATAGAAAAAATATTTTTCTTTTAACGTACTAAACTAGGAAAGTAAAAGTGCAAATTTTAGTATAACAAACAAATAAAAGTGAAGGAAGATTAGAGCATGTACATTCAATCTACTCCTTCTGCCCCAATAAGTCAATATATATATATATATATATATATATGATTTACTTGGCACAAAGTTTAAGAAAGAAAAAAAATACTTCTGAAATTAGTGATATTAAAGAAATATTAGATATTTATGTGTATATAAATTATTTTATTAAGAATAAGAAAAATAAATTTAATTTTAATTATAAATGTAATATTCTTCTTGAGATGGACTAAAATGAAAAATGTA
This sequence comes from Solanum virginianum, assembly GCA_000787875.1. Lineage (NCBI taxonomy): Eukaryota > Viridiplantae > Streptophyta > Magnoliopsida > Solanales > Solanaceae > Solanum > Solanum virginianum. Next base: position 36,849 of record DF357232.1, read on the forward strand.
TCAAGTAAATTGAAATGGGAGAAAGTAATAAATAGTGTGCTATAATGTTACCTTATCTTTACATATTTAGTTCTACTTATACAATTAATGTTAGTTCTTATACACAGTAAGTTTTATGGGGAAAAAAGGGAAGAAAACACATTAACCAAATTCTTACGTCTCAGATAACACATTAAAGCTTAATCAGCAATCATTAAATACTAATTGAAGTAACATCGCACTAACCTAGGAATTAGGAACTTCCTGTTGTAGCCTTGACAAGATATTTCACCGATAAGGTGTTTGTTTAAGTGAAAAAAAGGATATTTCAACATTATAATCCGGAGACCAGATCAAAATCATAACTTGTATAATTTATTGACTAAATTACATGACTAAATAAATATATATTATTTAACTATTTATCATAATTATAATTTTAAATAATTATTGCTTGCCGCTAATGTTTTATCCGAATTGTTAGGTATCACTTTTGAATTTGTATATTGATAGCACATATACAAAGGAATTTGTATACTAGTTGTATATTGACAGCAAATTATACTAATTGAAAATATCGTAGGAAACAAATCTACTTATCATGTTTGTATATTGGCAACAAATCTAACAAATGGCTTTATGTATTGATAGTGAATCACACAAATAAAAATATCTATAGCAAATAAAAATATTGCTTTAAAGCATAATTAGACAAATTGTAGATAAAAAATATGTAATAGATATTTGCGAAAATTCTCCTAATTTATTTGATCTTCTACGTGGGATAACTTATTCATATTATAATCCTAATTAGAGGTAATTGTAATACGTAGTATCTCACGTAGGTGGCCCTTGGCAGAAAACATGCATACACATCATGCCCCTTATGATAAATTTGTGAAAAAGATGGAAAGGATAAAATTTTAAATGGACTGACCACAAAAATAGTGACATCCACGTCATATACAATACTATATGGTTTCTTCTTTTTTATTTCTTCCTTGAAATAAGGCCCTACTTTCCTTGTTTCTTTCATCGACTGTGCCTCTCTTTGAAGTTAATAATTCATTTATTTATTAATTTAGATTATTTTGATTCGTCTAATTTTCAATTTGCTTGATATATAACTCATGTTGATCCATACAAGTTTTGTCAATATATTTGGAAATAATTTTCTTTTTTCTCTAGAATGTTATATTGTATTAGCCAATTAAACAATTATAAGAAAATGAATTAAAAAAATTAAAGTTGATAATGAGTTAGGTGAGTTGGGCTATATGACACATTATTTAGCCCAACACGTTTTTGTCTAAATAGCTTTTTGATTAATTTATAACTCGTTCATTTGACACTCTACGAAAAAAAAATTACATTTGATGATCTTGAATTGATGGTTAAATTTATAGACATGAACAAAACTTCTTAAATTTGAAGTTCTGTTTATTAGGTAAGTGGAGTTAAAAGTTTAAAATCGCCTATAACAAAGTTATTTTTGTAAAGTACCCAAAAATGATGTTATAATCTAATTTTAAATACTAATGATCTATTTACACATCGTTGTTGGTGGACTTGTCTAATATGTCTAACGTAATCATGTTTGGTCACCATATGAATATTTATTTATTTATAATAAGTAAAGGGTTGCAAATAAGTCCACAAGTAAAGAAACTAATTAGAGGCGTAGAAAGATGATAACGACTTGCATTATTTATCTCCATTAAATAGTCTACTTAAGATTGTTAGGACAAGATGATACTTGTTGCTACATTTCAAAGGAATTTGCCCAATACTTTGGAGCAGACGCCCTTCCATCCACCCACCCAAATACTATTTTATTGAGAAAATTTATGACCACCGTTTTTTCAGAATGAGTCATAGATGAGAAATTATAGTACGTTAGAAACATTTACCGAAGAGCCTTCCAATGAATTTTATTGGAAATTTTTATAAAATTAAAAAAAAAAAAAAAAAAGCCAGCAATGTTATTGAGATTCTTACGCAACTGTACCTGCAATAGAAAAATAATATGCATTTAAAGGTGTACAAAGGTACCCTTTACATGGCATTGCAACAATGATAAATTTTTCAGTAGAGTCAAAGACCAGATTACCTAGAGAGGGAAATCTTCTCTATTCAGTTTATTCTATATAAGAATTTCACAAAACCAAAAGTAGAAGGTTGTACTATTAGAATTGCTAATTTCTGGACGTCTTGTCAAAATTTGGCCCGTAAGTAAGGAATTTTTTATGAAAAAACCATAAAAAACATTATCGACAAATCAATTTCCATTTAACATTAACCATTAGACTTATAAGGAGTAATAAAACAATATTTAAACAAATCCAAAAATTAGGTGTTAATTAATTAGTGTGACTGTAGCTGGAGCTAAAGGCTAGTATAATCAATTAACAGCCGCCAGATTTGTATGTTTGATAATCTTAATGTAAAGTCTGTGACGCATCTTATTATTATTATTATTCTGGTATATATGACCTTTGCTGTAGTCAAGGGACACATAACACATGAGATGTTGTGAATTTCTATGTTGAAGATCATGTAACGATAAGCGATTTTATCAAACGATTCTAACAACGATTAGTAATTTAATTAAATTACATAACAATCGTATGCTCTAATTTAACTTAAATTCGAATCTCCACGCTCTTTAGCACGAGATTTGAAGGGTTTCTTCAAACAACAAGGGGCTGGGTCAACCGTCCTGGGCCATCGCACGAAAAACTATACAGAATTGATTGGGTGGTGGAGTCATGAAAACGCATTTTCCTAAATTCAATAAATAAAATAAATAGAAAAAAGATTGCAGTCAGTTTGATAATGATCGAGTGGGTTTGGCGTACAAAAAAACTTTTTGAATTCCGAAATCAAGGTCGAAAAGATTGAAAAAATCAGACGCTGAGACCCAGCAGATCCAAAAAGTTCTTCTTACTTAGAATTTACGTGTTGAAAATTCAGTTTTATCCTAGTTGAGTTTTCACATCAATAGATGATGGGTTATATATTTGGTCCCTTTATATGATTTGACCACTTCTCACGTCACGAGCTAGGTTTTCGAGTTGAATTAGATTTAGTATTCATTAGTTTTATCATCGTATTTGTAGTGTAAGTTAGTCCTTTCTAATTCTTGGTTTATCCGGTGTTGGGCTTTTCTTATATATTCTCCATGCTTCAGGTGGTATTAGAGTCACTCTTGTGTCAGTCTTATAGATGTGGGTTAGAGTTCAACTGAGTTTAGGCAAATCTCGGTGAGGCGGAGCAAAGCTCAGTGCTAAGTCTATGCGAATCCCACGCGATGGTACAAACCTCAACGAGGACGCCGAGGCTATAAAGGGCGTGTGTAATAACTCATCTTAAGATGAGAAGTGCCACATCGGCAAAAACAGGACATATGTTGGGTATATACGTAAACATGTCTTATCTACTAACGATGCGGTTTTAAAGCCGTGCCGACCTACGCCTAAAGCGGACAATCACTAGCGGTGAGTTCCCACATCAATGTGTGATAGATTATCTGATCATATGATTTCAATCAATCATCATCAAATAAATTAGCTTTCGATAATATTAAATTAACCTTAGGACTCATTTCTTTCCTAAAACTGATATTTTGAATACTAGTATAAAATTAGAGAAATTCGAAAAAGAATTTAATATGCGTGAAATGGCCAGCAACTTATGAAAGAATTAATAAAGTTCCATCACATCAACATATCGACCTCTTATCTAGATTTTTTCATCATCATTTGGGTCCTCCCCTGTTAATGGCTTACATCATATGCCAATATTGGGGTATTTTTTTCCTGCCACTAAGTTAATATGACCACTTGTTAGTCGACACATTCCAAATATAATAACACCATGAAAATTAGGACAAGCCAATTATCCCCAGTATAAATATCACTCATGCACATTAGTATCAATCACCAACAACAAGCTAAAGCCAATATTCTATCTAGTGAGAGAATTAAAAAAAAAAATTAAAAAAATGGTGCAAGAAGATCAAATGAGAAAAGGTCCATGGACAGAACAAGAAGATCTTCAGCTAGTATTTTATGTGAAGATGTTTGGCGATCGTCGCTGGGATTTTCTGGCGAAAGTTTCAGGTTTGAAGGTTGGTATAGGCGGGAGAGAAAAAATAGAATAGGTATATAAAGAGAGCAAGTTTAATAACCCCTTCTTCTGCATTCCATTTCTTGTTATTAATTTATTTTTAGGTTTGAAAAGAAGTGGAAAGAGTTGCAGATTACGATGGGTTAATTACTTGAATCCTGCTCTTAAACGTGGCAAGTTGACTCCTCAAGAAGAACGTCAAGTTATTCAATTACACTCCAAATATGGAAATAGGTAATTTCTTCTTAGTTTTTATATCAGTTGCTCTGTTCCTTATCCTGTTTGGGCTAGACCTCGGCTCAGATCAATAGTTGATTAGATATAGATAACAACAACAACGTACCAGTGAAATTCCACAAGTGAGGTCTGGGAAAAATAGTGTGTATTCAGGTCTTACCACTAACTTATAGAGATAAAGAGGTTGTTTCCGAAAGATCCTAATAGTTACAATAAATAAAGAATTTTTTCGTTTTTTCTGTTTGATATGACAATAAGCAGCAAAGAAGATTTTGAGTTGGATAGATTGGGTTATGACTCGGTATTAGTCTAAATTGATCAGTTTATCTTGATTCTTGACCCAACTTGTTTTATTGATTGGATGCATAAATTTATTAATTATTCATTAGCCATTTGAGATTTGACGTGACTACTTCAAGTGCAGGTGGTCAAAAATAGCTGAGAAATTACCAGGACGAACTGATAATGAAATAAAGAATTACTGGAGAACGCATATGAGAAAGCAAGCTCAAAATGAGAAGAAGAATATTAAGGCTTCGAGTTCTCCATCTTCATCCAACTCATCCAATTGTTCGTCTTCCTCCACCAACAGTCCTGTTGTGGAGTTGTTGCAAGTTGCTGGAGAAAATAAAATATATGAAGGGGATGATCAGAACATGATGGTATACTCCATGGATGAAATATGGAAAGAAGTTGAATCATCTGAAGAAATTGAAACTAGCAATAATTTATTACCATCAACCACATGGGATCATTATTGCCCAGATAATTCCCAATGGATGACTCATGATCATTATTACTTTGACAATCATCAAGATTTCTCATTTTTTACTAGCTAATTTGGAGGAACCAGTAACAACAATAATATATCCAGTGTAACCCCACATACGAGATCTAAGGAGAATAGATCTGTATGAAAAACTTATTCCTAACTATCTCATGGGGAAATTAAAAATATTTGTTTCTTGTAGAGTTGGTGTAGGTTTGTGAGATAAGTATTAGTAATATTTAATTATCACTCTTTGTATATATTAAGGATAAAGATGCATTTTCGAGGCTTAATTAGTTGTTTTACGTACTAGAGTATATGTATCTCATGTGTGGCTACTCAACATGTCATATCTAATGAATATCTTTAATATCCTTTAACTATACTTTAACCTTCTGTTTTTCATTTTTTTAGTAGACAAAGTCATTATTGTATTGACGCGATAGAAACAAGTTTCTGATACAATAGTCGATGGACATATAAGTTGACCTCACACTTTAAAAAAAAATATTTTCACAAATATTTTACTACATTTAAATTTATTGATCTATAAGTTAATACTTTTTTTTATAGTGATTGATCTCCCGCTAATTAAGAAATTGATCTCTTCGTGGATTCAAATTTAATTCGAGTGAATATCAAATATTGAATCAATAATAAATAAATAAATAAATAAATAAATAAATAAATAAATATAGAGTGAATATCAATTATTGAATCAATAATAAATAAATAAATAAATAAATAAATAAATAAATAAATAAATAAATAAATAAATAAATAAAAGCAAGAGCCTATATGCTCCATTGATGGTGTTACATTAATTTACCCTACGCGTATTATTGTGGACAATTGCTGCTACGTGGCAGCCTGACAATCCGGTATGTAAAACTTGAATTAGACCAACTTTGATTCACCTTTATAATTTGATCGAATTAGACCATAGTATTTTTTAAAAAAATTATTTTGCTAATGCGTTTGGTAAACACTAATGCTTATCAACTACTTTCTCCGTCCATCTTTATTTGTGCCTTAATAACTCAGCACAAAAATTAAGAAATAATAAATGATAGAGATGATTTTATTATATCACCCTTTGAATATAATAAATGTAATGTCTTGAAAAATATGATAGAAAAATGACTATAATTAATACTAATAATAAATTATTAACTAAATATAAAATTATCTGTTAATTTCATAAACTAAAAAAATATTCTTAAAATATCTTAAAATAATATAATGAATAAGTAAAAATAAACGATGGGAATATCTGCAATCTATCAATGCAAATTGATATTATCTATATTTGTACTATTATTTATTTGATTGCATACATGTTTTAAAAAAATAATTTTATGAACAGGTGTAAAAATACCTCAATGATCATCACTTAAATGATTAAACATATGATTGGCTTTTCAACGACGAATTTAATGTTTATTAGAATTATATTACGTGTCATGTGACAATTGACAATTTTGGATTGAGAGAAGTCATTTGTAAATTTATGATTTTGTAAAGCATTACTCCCCGTCTCAAATTAATTGAATTTTTGAGATTTTTTTAAGATTAAAAATAATTAAATTTTTTAAAATTCAAGATGAATGTTTGAAGCTTTTTCTATATTTGCTCTTGCATTAATTGAACTTTTATATTTTCTAGCAAATAAATTCACTATATATTTATGATTTTACAAAGGGCAATATTGGAAAGTATAATGTAAAATTTGTCTTTGAATGTTTTTTTTAATATGTGTGCACATTACCTCATAAATTCATTTAATATGAAACACAAAAAGTATGTTTGAGCACGCTTATCAAATAAATAACATTTTACTTTTAAGTACTCAATCAAGTTATCAAACAATTAGTCATTTTCTTATAAATTTCTTTTGCTTTAGGAGATTTCATTTTCTTAGATCTCCAATAATGAAGATATATTCTAAGCAAAACAAATGTACCAAAATTTTTCTTGCCAGATATTTTTACAGGTTCCAAAAGGGCAATAAAACGTACATTACACAAATATTTTTATGTAAAATCATGTATCTAATGTAAAAGTTATAGTATATTTTTATTTAAAAGATGGGCAAAAGAAGTGCTAGTCTCTTTTTTAATATGATTATTGAAAAAGATAAATTCGGTGTACTGAAGCTTTTACTATGGACAGAGTCTCGAAAAAAGTCTGACCATAAAGATCTATTGCACGCAGTCTTATAATTACATGGTATAGCAATTTGTAATGAGGATGTGGCGTGCATGAACTTCTTTGTTATCACTTATCATCAATGACTTTATTTGTGAATCTGAAAGAAAAAAAAAAGGTACTAAAAGGGGACAACAATATTGAAGTTGTTTCTCTTTAATTTATTCTTTAATTTATAGGTGACAGAGTTGAATTGTGAAATCAACTGTTGATGTTTCAATCAGAATAAATTGCCTATGATAAATACCGACTCGTTGAATAAATGTGGAATAGTTCATGCAATTGAACATACCATTTATCCACCACTAAAAGGGGAAGACAAAATAGTTTGATTAGTGAGCATTGCTTTGATTGGCAGATAAGAAAGAGGTACATATAATGCCTATATGAATGAAGCACATCAAACAAATAACAAGTGGGAAAATATGGCCCCAACTGACTTATGGGTGCTGCTTATCACTGTCAATATTAGCAAGACTGTGACCTATCCCAGAGGATTTTTACATAGATATTAAATAGGCCGGTTGGGTTGAATTTTGGCCGATTAAATTGGGTTGACGTGATATATGGACAGGTTAAAAGCTATTTGAATTAAAATGACTTGAGTTAAAATGGACTAAAATGCAGATCATAACTCAACTCAACAAATTTTTACTGAGTTTAAATTATTTTATTTGCTCATTTATAAATTTTTAAAAGTTAATATTTTTTTATTATAACTATATATAACATATTATGTTAAAAGATATTTTTTTTAAAAAAACAAATATTTTGACAAGATTTTTCCTGAGTTAATTTGGATTGCATACCAATCTAATTTTTAGTAGATTGTA
>DF357232.1:45058-62906 GCA_000787875.1 Solanum virginianum
CTAATTTTTAGTAGATTGTAATAGATTGGGTCGAAATATCTTGAATTATTGACCCGTCTAAACTTAAATAAATTGGGTTTGATTTTGCCATATCTGAAATTTTTATATCAAATAGTGAAATCCTAGCCTTTCGATTTAGATGACATAGCCTTTCGATTAATTCAGACAAGCTCAGCAGATAACTTTACTAACTGTGTATACTAATTAAAACTTATTGGGGCCAAATTAATGATTATATCCATCAGAGACGTTGTTAAAGAGTTGAATAATGAGTTTTTTTAGGGTTGTCAATGATTTGAACAATAAAAATAGATGATGAGTGCCTCAAACTAATCAAGTCGTGTAGAAACGATATTCAAATCTTGTACTTGTACTAGCCAGTGGTGTACGCAGGATTTTGCATAAGCGGTGTTACCTTTTAAAATAATTATAATATATAATCCATGTATTATATTATTATTATTATATATAAAATTCTTTTCAATGAATTTTCTTTTTTATGATGTGTATTAAAAAAGAAAATCTCATTACTAATATAAAATACCAAATGTTATTTTATACAAAGAACCAAATAATTACTAAGAAAGGAAGGTTAAAAAAATATAAAAAATAAATTCTTTTCAATGAGTTTTTTTTATGATGTGTATTAAAAAAAATCTCATTACTAATATAAAATACCAAATATTTTTTTTATACAAAGCACCAAATAATTACTAAGAAAAGAAGGTAAAAAAATGTAAAAAAAAAAATGAACTAAGAAAAGAAGGTAAAAAAAATGTAATAAATAAAATTCTTTTCAATGAGTTTTCTTTTTTATGATGTGTATTTAAAAAAATCTCATTACTAATATCAAATACCAAATGTTTTGGAGGCTTGAACCACAACCTTTACATATCAATCTAGGCACAAAACCATCCTGGCTACAGCATCTGCTCAAGAATTGTCATTGTCATTCTATTTATTCCACTAGTATTCCTTTGTTTCTTAATTATACATATCTATTTAGCAATTTTTTTTTAACGAAGCAGTGTCACGTGACATCCCTTCCACCTTTTAAAATCCGCCCATGGTACTAGCAGTATATGTATCTTATAACCCCAAATACGAGAGTTAACTGCAATTTTTACTTATTTATTTTAGACTTTGCATGTCAATATCTAAGCAAGTATCAAAGATGCTTTTTTAATCAAGTTCTGAAAGACAAAAAAGAGAACAGAATTTAAAACGACAACCTTGGAACATTAATTATGCGACATTTGGTTTTAGAGAAATTAAGAAAAGTGGAAATTAAATCCCTCCTTAATTAGTAATCTTCAACGCAAGGAAGCTGCTCGTGAGTGTTCTGTCCAATGAAGACGATTTCATACACAAGAGCAGCAATAGCCGCCCCTCCAAATGGGCCGAGCCAGTAGATCCAGTGGTTGTCCCAGGTCCAGCTAACCACAGCTGGACCAAAAGACACCGCGGGGTTCATTGATGCACCATCAAAGGCACCACCAGCCAAGATATTCGCACCCACAATGAAACCAATTGCAATAGGTGCAATTACTCCCAAATCGCCCTTCTTTGGGTCAACTGCAGTCGCGTAAACAGTGTAAACAAGCCCAAATGTCATTACTATCTCGAAAACAACTGCATTCCATGGTGTCACTCCACTTGAGAGCGCGAATGCTGCTGTTTCCTGCATCATTTAATTTTTTGATTATTAAAACTTTTAAATATTTTCATTCTAAAAAGAGAGGATCAGGGGAAGTTATTTTACCAATCCACCAGTAGAAAACTTGAGAAGCACACAAGCCAGGACGGATCCAAGCAATTGTGCAATCCAATACAGAACACTTCGGATAAGTGTAATGTGACCTCCTACAAAAGCACCAAATGTAACTGCAGGATTTACGTGACCTCCAGAAATATTTGCACCAACTGAAACTGCGACAAAAAGAGCAAAGGCATGTGCTATGGATGCCGAAATAAGTCCAGCTGGCGTTGCTGCTCCACCGTTCGTTAGCTTACCTATAAAGTGTATCAATATTAGTCTCGATGTAAACTAAAAATTATTTGTACTGTCAGCGGGCACATAGTTAAATATAAATCATATACTTACTGAAGGCCATGCCAGAGCCTGAGCCGGCAAAAACAAAAATGAGCATGGAAATGAACTCAGCTGTTGCAGCCTTGAGAGCATCAGGCTTGGTAGCCTCTGCTAAATTTCCGATAGCAATTCTTGAAATCGGCATTATCGTTTCTTGCTAATATTTTTTTTTCTTTTTCTTAATTAGAAAGAGAAAAAAAAGCTCTAGTTGTGTTGTTTATTTCTAAGTTTGTGCTACTTAAATATATAGTGGACTAATAAGAAGACATCCTTTAAGTTGGAAGCCACCTGTCATTGTCTCTTAAGCGTGCCTCCAATTTATTTGGGTGCTGACACGTGGCATTATTATTGGATTCTAGCCGTTTGAGTTGGTGGTCAATGAAAAAGGAGTTAAATAAGGGGATTTTTCCAAAAGGGCAAACGTTTGAAACATAATAAGGCAGAAATAGTTATACAGAATTAAAATGATCAGCCAACAAATAAACTAAACCTACAGCATCATGCAAAACAGTTGGTATGGCTATTTATTTCTGTACATGATAATAGTTCAAGCTTTAGGACTTTCAGGAGAGGCGAATGAGATCGAAAGAGGAAGGATAGAGACGAGTGAAAAAGGACAGAGAATGGAGAGAGACGAATTGTATATGTATATTTGTCAAATTGTATGTGTATATCTGTCAAATAATTGTATATGTGTTACTAATATACATATGTATTTGTATATCTGGCAAGTGAGATTGGGAAAGGGAGAAGAAAGGCGAGCGAGATCGAGAGAGGGAGAACAGAGGCGAGCGAGATCGAGAGAGTGGAGAGAGATGAATTGTGTTATGTATATCTGTCAAATTAAATATGTATATCTGTCAAATAATTATAGATATGCAGCTGGTATATCTGGCAAGAGATTAGAGAGAGAGGAGAGAGAAAATAGCAGCAAAATCCTTAATTACTATAGCTATAAATTGTAATTTTTTCAAATTATAGTGGTATAATATAAATACATAACATATGTTTATAGTTACTTAATATATCCATATAAAAAGTTATTTTATTCTTATTGTAAATCAATTTAACCTGATGAAATAATAGTAAGAAAAATTAGAATAGTGCACAAAATTGTAATAGGAAAAGTAATTTAATTAGTATGTAGAACCGACCAAAAATAAGGAAAGTGATGATAGACAATAGGGTCCATTAGCAAAATGATTGTTGGCCGAACCGACCATTTTGCCGACGGTGGAATCTACGATGGAGACAACCATATAGTCAGCTAAATTGTTAATTGTTGGACCATCACTTAATCAACATATCATTTGTGTTTAATATAAATTAATTAGTTGATAGATTTTACGAACATTGTTATATGTTATATGAAGGATCCTTTTTGTTGGTTTTATAGACACGACTCATTTTATTCCAAACTCGTGTTATATTTACCCCTTTACTCTAGAGGCTTATGCACTCAACTTTGGAGCTTCTGACCTGGACTTCAAGTTTGATTGGAATACGTAGATATTAATTTATGAAATCTTGATTGATAAGCTTTTTAATATAAATCTGATTAAAACAAATATTTGTTATTTTAAAAGTTCAAGACTCAAGAAAAGAAAATTCTCTCTCTACGCTCAGTAGTAATTATTCTTGAAGACTATAAACACCTCAATAAAAGACATTTCATGAAAAAATATCATATTTTAAATATAAATTAGAGTAGTGTTTCTTAAAAGAGCATGTAAAAAATAAATGCGACAGATAATTTGAGACAAGTAGCATAATAATCGTATAGTTCCGACCAAGAAAGGACTGCCACAAATTTATTTTGATTATAAGAAGTGAGAAAGTAGCTGCTTGTAATTATAATGTGATAATCAAAGTAATTTTGCTGTCTATATCATTTCTTCTCTTTTGTTTGTAGTATGAATAGTCTAAGATGCTTTCCAATTTGGATTAATTAAAACTGATAAGTGCAATGAGCTGTTAAGTGCCATAATAATATTGAGTAGGTGCTTAATTGGTGGACTTGGTGCTTTACCACTTGATAAAAGAAAAATTAGCCTTTTGATTTAACAAACCAAATGCACCATTTAAAACATCTCATTGATAATTATACTATACAGAAGTAATTGAGTTTTGGACCTTCTTATTATTTCTATCTTATCTTCTACTAATTTAATTATTTTGGGCGGCTATGCTAACAACTTTGCTAAATTTGTTCACGAAATGCTTGACCTTCCTCTTCATTTGGACATTTTAAACTAAACCTTTTTGTCAATCAATGAAACTTAAATCAGTTTTGACAAGAAGAGCTAATGAAGAACCGGTTGTTAAGAGGTTCTAGGTGTGTTTGGTAAATAACGGAAATATTTTTCATGAAAAATGTTTTTAGGAAAATAACTAGGTTTTTTACTTTTTCTTTTCTAATGTTCAATACACCCACACAAATTGCAAATACTAATTTGTTAAGAATATCTGCGAAATAGGGGTCACAATTTGTATCGGTTAAACAAATTGTTGGAATTCCTAAAGCAATACACTTTGGCAGGGCCGTATATTCTTCGTGCTGATCAAGGATGATTACAATATTGAGTACCCTGTCATATATTTAATCTCGCCTAGATATGTTTGCAAGCGAGATAATTGTCTTTTCAACATAGTCGCATCTCTTTTCAGGAGACGGTTGAGTTCCCTATTATCCTAAAAATATTTACAAACAAATACAATTTATACCGTAAGCACCAAGTAGAGTTCACAATTAGTGCTAGATTATCAGGGAACTTTGAAGAAGCCAGAAGATGGAATCCTTCACCTAAGCTAAGTCAGTTTAGCACAATGGACATCAGGCTAAAAAACAGTATGTTCAAGGAAAATAAAATATAGAAGAAAAATTTTATACACTACCAATGCATGTTTCTCAAGGCTAACATGATAGGTCTCACAGAATTAAAATGATCAGCCAACAAATAAACTAAACCTACAGCATCATGCAAAACAGTTGGTATGGCTATTTATTTCTGTACATGATAATAGTTCAAGCTTTAGGACTTTCAGGAGTTATATCTCTGCTACAGCATCATGCAAAACAATTGGCATGGCTATTTATTTCTGTACATGATAATAGTTCAAGCTTTAGGACTTTCAGGAGTTATATCTCTGAATACTTGTAATCTGTTCCTCCGCATCAACGTGACTGGAGTTTGATAAGCAGTGTCTCCTATAGGAGGTAAGGAGTTCAAGCTTCCAGACTTAAGCTCTTTTCCCTGAAATTTAGATGAACAATTTTCTTCTCTGTCATTCTGATCAAAGCACATGGAACGTCTCACTTCTCGTCCAGGTTGTGTATGATATCCTCCACTCAGACACAATGTATCAATGCATCGGCTCAGATTAATAATATTGGAATCAATATTCTCATTGCCTTCGGAATATTTGGTTGGAGTTTCATGGAACTGCAAACCTAGCTCGTCCTCTTCTACCATATCAGCCCAACTCTTCTTGCTTTTACATGCAGCCAAGTCTAAAGGTTTCAAGTTTGTGCTCTCCAAGTGCTCGGTGTGATCCTCCAATGTCACTGCATCTCTATAAGTCAAAGTCGAACTCCAACAATCTTTACCCCCATCTTCAGAATATTTTCTTGCACTTGGGATATCAGCCGATGATTCTGTGGGAGACTTAGACAACTCTAGAGAAAGTTTATCGGAAGAGTTGTTCTTCCATTTGTAGTGAAGTGGCTGCAACTCACATACGCTTTCCACGTTAGCGCCATTTTCCTGTGACCTAGAGAAAACTTGTCCACGTACAATGGACATTCCTTTGGTCATCTCATTGGCAGAAATGAGTGTGTTGAAATTATGGTTCACAACTGACTGCATATTCTCATTATTTGCTGTTTGATCAAATAACAATCTTCGACTGCAGGCACTAACAGAGTCCTTAGTGAACAAATCATCATCCTTGAGTGAACATGAATATCTTCTTGGTTGAGTGAAAAAGTGCTTTGGAGATGCAGAAGCAGAAATTGAAGGTGGAAGTGTCCTCTCGTGTCCCCTGCGATTGTGTCCATCTGATGTGGACGATCCTATCCTTACCTCACGTATCATCTCTTCCTCCCGTTCCTTTGAGTTCCGAGTGCCATGAGATTCTAACTCAGCTAGCATTTGAGTGGCACGCTCGAAGGACTTGGTGCATGACTCATCCATCTGCCTTCCATCTGAGGTTTTTATGCTTTGAAGCAGAAACCTAGCTTCTGTAATCTTGTTCATGTGCATCAAACAGATCGCCAGATTGCTTTGCTTGTTCTTATCTGATTCAAGAGAGAGTGCTTTTCTGCATTCAAACAATTTCCACTTGTCAGCAATATTTCTCCAAATAAAGGCACACCTCCACCAAATGCTCATTAGTTTTAGTTAGTGACTATTACCTATAGTACTCCTCTGCCAATTTAAAGTTATTCAGTTGCATGTGTGACCATGCCAAGTTCCCCAACAATCTGCACTTATTTTGAAAATTACGAGAATTTGATTATGTTAGACAAGCAAGAAATTATGCTGAAGTTGAAGATAAATTGCACGTACAACCTTGAGTACTCCTTTTCAATTGTGATTTGAACCTTTTTTCCTTGAGATCTTGCAATCTTAGTCCTCTTCCCACCAAACGCTATGCCTTCTTCAACGTTCTTCAATTTCAGTTCAAGTAATTCAATCTCTTCTTCAAGCCTACCAGATCTCTGCAGACATGCAAATATAAGAAAAACAATTAAGAGATAAAGAGTACACTAGGATCCATATCATCATTAGAGCAGCATCCTCATATTGTAGAAAACATAGGCTGCTAGATTTTCATTACTCCACTTCATAAGTAGTGTAAATTCAGAATTTCTTTCGGATTACTTGTTCATATATTTTAAGACAGAACTTTTTCTATTGATAAAGTAAGTTTCCACTTATTTAGAGTATACCAAATATTCACACTCCTGATAAGTGTACAAAGAGATGCCGTTACATCTATTGCTATAGATGGGCTTTTCGCAGTGAGCCATTGACTAACATCTAGTTCACTTTTGTGTAAAGCAGGAAAAACGTGTAGTTTGAACTCGGATGGATTAAGCCTTCAACGGGAGGACAGGTAACTAGCATTCTTTACAATAACAGTCACAACATTACGTTCACCAATGGGAAGTAGGAAAATGGTCAGGAAAAATGATGGTCGAAATTGGACGAAATCATGTCTTAAATAGGAAGATAGATAACAACTGTTCTTTATAATAACAGTCACAACACTATGTGTTAGCCAATGGGTACTAGGAAATGGTCAGGTAAAACGTGTAGTTCGTTGTCGGATGGATTAAGTCTTCAACCAAAAGGACAGATAACTACTATTCCTCACAATAACAGTCACAGCATTATGTTAGCCAATGAGCACTAAGAAATGGTCAGGAAAAATGTAGGTCGAAATTGGACGGGATTAGGCCTTAAACAGGAGGACAGCTAACATTAGCCAATATGATCTAGCAAAAGGTATAGGCAGAGACTAGCAAGATATACATGTCATCATGCAAACATTCAAACATAAAACAATGTAAACTATAAGATAAATGCATATATCAGATTTAAGGTGATAAGCTCTAACCTTGTAGAGTTCAATCAAGATGTTGTCAATGGACTCCTGAGATTCAGAGGGACAAAGATTTCGAAATGATTTTATTGCTTCAATTGCCTCGTCCGAACGATCCAACTGTTTCATTACCACTGCCATGTCTTTCAGGGCGCTATCAACTCGATCACCAGCATTAATTGCTGCCCAGAACAGAGAAACTGCCTTGCTTGGATCCTTATCAATTAACTACCATTTGTGGATTAGTAACAACTTGTTCAATAAAACACAGAAATTAACACATTTCTGAAAGTCAAGAAGGTGAAACTACCCTCAAAATATACATTTATTCTAGTTAAGCACTTAATTCCAGGCCATATATAACAGAAAAAAGACATCTGCACAATTGCCCATAAAATTTTCATAAATAAATAGCAAGAAATCGAAGATAAATTAAGACTCAGAACAAGAAATTTGTCACTGAAAACAGAATTGAAAGCTAATGCAGAATCAAGAAAAAGAAATAAAGTAGAAAAGGCACTAACTTGAACATGTTTAGCCCTGACATAAGGAGAATCACCAGAAGGAACTTTGTGAATGGCATGAAAGAGATCAGCTTTAGCACTCTGTGCATGAGTTGGCCACCTCTGATTCTTGTCCGACGCCGGCGACCTCCATTTGGGCGGTGGGGTCAAGAAACCCCTCCCCAGAGATACACGAACAGTCTCGTTATTCCTCCACATTGATTCTTACGATAAACCCACAAAACCCTGTATCGCAAATTGCAAGAAAATGTGAATTCTGATTCGAAATAACAATGTTATGGACGAATTTGAATTTCACAATTGGAATTGTGAATTGTTGAAGATGAACTGTGAGACACTTTCTTTTAGTAAAAGAAATGGACTGATCAAATCTTTTTCTACTTTTGATCACCAAGAAAGTGGTATTAATATTGGGAAAAGCGGAAAAAAGAAAAGCTACTTTCTCTCGCCGGAGAGAGAGAACAGTGAAAGGGTTCAATTGAGAATAAACTAGCCGTTAAATACTAAGGTATCCGTTGACAGAGGAGACGCCAGCAGTTGAGAGTAGAAATTTGAAGGCTCGTTTTCATTTAGAATTTAACCCTCTAATTTTCTTTTGATAATAAAACTCCTTAAAGTTTGTCAAAATAATTGTATGGTCAATTTATGTGACTAAACAGTCCATCAAATTTTTAATATGATTTTTAGATATTTTAAGTTATTAATATATGTTACTCAAGATCTCCCAAATGGTGGCGCTTTTACCACCAAGCCACGAATAACTAATTATATGAAAGGACAAATTTGGAATCATGAAGTGGGCAGTTGAAGTAGCAAAACTATTGCTTGTTAAACAAGAAATTACTATTAATTACTTTCTACCTTAATGGGTGCACGTGAGGTCTAGCTTACATGCTTGTCTATGCAACTAATACTTACATATTAATTACTTACTTCGTGTCAATATATTTATCTTACCTTTCTTGTTTGTTTGTTTCACAAAGAATATCTTTCTTTTTTTTTGACAACTTTTTGATTTCACCTTTCTTCATGGCCAATTTCAATCCAATTCGCACCCTTACATGCATATCAGTATTGCCCATGGTCAAAAGGTTGTAAAAACATATAAATTTAGAGAAAATAAGAAAAATTCATCTGCATTACATAATCAAACTCAATTCCGTTTATAAATGCTTATACTATGACTTGACTCTTTAGGTCCAATTAACGCATTATTTGGATTTTGGACCAAATATTCACCCGAATCAAACTTTATGAATTGCTAATAATTTTTCCCCATTCTTTTTGGGTCAGTATTTCCTTTATACTTAGTACTCCTATTATTTTTGCAACCGTTCAACTAATACACTTTTTAGGGTGTAAAGGCTTATTACCTAATCCATCTCATCAACTCCTCTCACATACCAAATGAAATATTCACGCTCTCACACATATATAAACTCTCATGAATGTACTGATAATCCATCAACTTCATTCCAGAAAATCATTTATCAAACTATCTCTTTCTACTATTCAATCAGCTTCTTCAACGAACAATGGCAATAATTCAAAATTCCAACTCTTTTCAACTCAAAGTCATTATCTCATATCTACTCATTCTAGCTCTCACTATAACATTTGCTACAGCAGGTCGAATCCTTGATGAGGAAGTCGCCACCCCAACCGTACCACCAAACAATCCTGATCCTACCGATCAACCACCTGTTTCAGGGGCAACTGCAGCTGGTGCAGCTGCTGGAGCTACAGGTATTGAATTATGCAACCATCTCATCTAAAAATATAAATTCTTAGAGAAAATAAATTTTTAATCATTTTAATTAATATTTCTTGTGTCTTGTTTCATGTGACATTCTTTCATTTTTAGTATATTTCAAAAGAAAATAGTTCTCACGCCTTATATTATATAGCAGGTGCAACACCTGCAGCTGCTGGTGCTGGTAATGGTGCTTACGATGATCATACATTTTCCTTCTTCATGCACGATATCCTCGGAGGATCAAATCCTTCAGCAATAGCCGTTACCGGAGTCGTAACAAACCCAGCAGTGAGCGGTCAAGTCCCGTTCGCGAAACCAAACGGTGCCGTTTTAGCAGTTGAAAATGGCGTCCCCACTAACAACGCCAACAGCGGAATCATCAGCAACAACAACATCCCTTTCCTTACTGGCCTCAGCGGAACAACATCTAATTTTCTTAACGGAAACGGCATAATCGGAGGCGGTAACGGTTTGCCAGCGATCAATTTGCAGCAATTGGGATCAGGCATCAGTTTCCAGAAGCTGATGTTCGGTACATTGACCGTATTCGACGATGAATTGACCGAAGGACACGAGTTGAGTTCAGGATTAATTGGGAAAGCTCAAGGATTTTACGTTGCTAGTTCGGAAGACGGATTGAGTCAAACGATGGCGTTTAGTGTGCTGTTTAAGAGTGGGAGTTATGCTGATAGTTTGAGCTTTTTTGGTGTTCACAGAATGGGAGTTTCGGAATCACATCTTGCGGTTATGGGTGGCACGGGAAAATATATAAATGCCAAGGGATTTGCTACTGTTAAGACTTTTCCAGCTACTAATCAGGTTCAAGAGACAGATGGCGTGGAGACTGTGTTGCATATTACTGTCTATCTGGCTTATTAATTAGTGTGTTTAATTTGTCATTTGTTTGTAATTCTGCTGTGTTTGCTCTGTGATTGGACGAGAAACAATATATAACTTTGTGTTTTTTGAAAATTAATTTGTTGTAATTGAGGTTAAGTTCCGGTTTGGATTTGGTTTTGTTTACTTTCTACCAATGAATTAACTGAACTACTTTTCTATACAACGGATGGTTAATCACCAGCACAATACTAATCGCTAAAAAAAATTACTATTTTTCTGTTCATTGGGGAGTCAATTTTTCTAATTTTAAATTTTCACATCAAATTTGAAAAATAACAAAGATTCAAAAATTTTCTATAAAAATGAAGAGAGCATGAAACGGGTTATGTTCAAAAATATCCCTAAATAAGAGATAATCTTGATATTTTGCACTTCAATGAAAAAAAAATATTTTTGTAAGACTTTTATGGAGGACGAAAGATCAAGACCACTGCATTTATTGGACATTTTAGGTAATTTTCTAGTGTGAAACATCTCTAGTATCAAAAAAGGCCTCCTTAGTTAGGTGTGGTAAAGAGGAGAAGCCCAACTTTGATTTGGACAGGTAATTGGATTTGAATTGTCGTACTTGGGCCTTAAAAAGTCCACTAGCCCATATCGTTTCCAAAGTCACTGGCGGACAATAAGTGCACTCAGCCATTTATGAGATTAAACCAAGCGCCAAATTATTAGTACAAAGCTATTCGGCAAATTTTAGGATAATATTACAATAATAACATCTAATAATATAAATAATTCAAAGATAAATTTTAAAATTTGACAAGAATCGATATAGTCCTTTTGAGTTTATATCATTGTATAATAAGAATCTAAGAGAATTGAAATATTCAAAAAAATTGAATTCAGGATATTGAATATAAATAATGTCCAGTAATCATGCATGAAAAATGTTGGATCAAGTGTTTATCATTATGTCAAAAGCTATAACTAATAGCAAAAGGCTCAATTTTATTTCTTATCCTAAGATTCAAATGACAAAGTAGGCATGCGTGTGGTTCGTTTTGTTGCCGCTAGGGCTTGAATCTAGTTTGTCTTGAGCAGAACTATTTTGTGGGACTAAACTAGATATGCCGTTTGAGGTAAAGACGACATGCTATTATTATTTGAAAGACATGATAATGTACTTGTGCCTTTTCCGTGACTTGTGTGTTTCCCTCTACTCTGCACAGTTAATAACATACCTGTGGCTTAATGTGCAGGCATGTTTGAAGACAGAAAGAGAGAAGAAGAAGAAAGAAGTGTACTTTCCACTTAGAAAGTATGCCATTAAGGTTTGAATTCATCCAACTTTGTTACTATGAGTTTATGAATTGCGTATCCAAATTCCATCTCTTTTCCTGCTCATTGAAATTGGAATGAAGACTGTATAATGCAACATCTCAGTGATGCAATAGACTTTTATCAGTTGTTGAAAAGAATTGGTCAAAAATGAACAGTTGCTTCCGAACCATATCCTGTCTTTCTCATTTTGTTTGCTTTAGAAAAATCACGTACCAAATCTCATTTTATATGAAATTTAAGAAAATCAAGAAGATTTTTTAATTTTATGATATAGAACTAAAGACATGTGGAATATATCAAAGTTTTTTTAGTTTTGTGGCTTTAAACATGTCTTGGGAAGAATTAAAAGGAAAAAAAGGTTCAAGTATATCATCAAACTTTAACTAAAGGTTCATTCATCTGTTAAAAGTTTGGTTCAAATATATCAAGGCTCATCTATACCATTATTTTTTAACAGTGGTTTTGCAAAATCACCTTTTACAATGACATGTTTTAATTCGGCCACGTCATTCTTTTTTTTTTAAGAAAAACAAATTCTAAATAAAATTAAGAAAAAAATATTAAATTTTATGGATTTTTTCTTAATTTTATTTAGAATTTGTTTCTAAATAAATTCTTGATTTTTGAATTTCTTTTTTCTTATTTAGAATTTGTTTCTAAATAAAATTAAGAAATTTTTTTATTTTTTTTCTTAATTTTATTGAGAATTTGTTTTTCTTAAAAAAAAAAAAGAATAACGTGGCCGAATTAAAACATGTCATGTGTAAAAAGTGATTTTGCAAAACCATGACATGAATGAGCCTTTTCCTTAACAAATGACTTAATTTGTTAAAGTTTAATAGCATATTTGAGTTTTTTCCCCGAGTTAAAATCAAAGAATTGTTAAAAACAAAAAATACAAAAAATTTAAAAAGCAAAATAAATAAATTGGAACTAATGGGGTACGAGTCTTTTGCTTTTCGTCCTTTAAACTATTAGAGGTTGCGGATGCTTTTCAATAATTTGACGCAGTCTTTTCCTCTTTCACCATTTCTCACGTGCAAAATTCAAAAAATATATTGTATTTGACTAAGATCATATTTTTTTTTTCAAAAAAAGTACGAACTAAAGTTCTAATCGACTATTTCAAAAAATTATCACTTAAAACTTCCCATGTTATTATTTAAACCCCCATGCATATCATGGTTTAGTATACTATTACCATAGCAACAAATCAAAAGATATGGGTAGATGAATAAATAATAATTTACATTTTAAAAAGAAAAAAAAAAGATTAACATAAATGGAAGTAATTGCAGGAAAAGAGCATTTCGACATTAGGAACTAGGATGTATACGTAGACTGAATTGGTTGAAGTTTTCAAATATCAAATCAGAATATTTTTATAGAGGTTTTAAATTCATAAATTAAACCAAATTAATACCATTTGAATTTTTCAACCTTGAATTTATTCGGATTTTTTGAATTTTTTAGATTTTTGAGTTTGCATAAAATCATCCAAATTCATGTAGAGCAATTTTATTTTACAGGTAAAATATTTTCTTTTGATGATTTTATTCATAATATTCTAAGCAAATATTTTCTTTCGAAAATGAAATAATATTTACACATGAATTATCTTATAATAAGAAACGTATTGTTATAGGGGTATGAATTCTTTTATAATATAAGAAACGTATTGTTATAGGTTATTTGTCTTAAAATTTTGACCAAGATAACATAATTTTATTAGTCATTTTTCATTTAAATTTTGAAGATGGCGTAGGATGCAGCCTACAGGTCCAACTCGTCGGGCAAGTATAATAATCAGCTAATCATTACAAAGTCGTTTGGTATGAGATACAAGGTATATTAATTTTAGGATAAAATATAAAATTATTTATTTTGCATTCAGTTGGAGGTATCAAGTAATTATTGAATTATTTATCTCATAATTTATACTTTAGTGATGAGACAAGTCATTCTTTATACATGGTAGAATATTATCTCAAAACAACTTACTTGAATATTATTGATCCCGCCTAAGAATCACCAAAAATCCAATAATTTGTGAATACTCGTAAATAAGATATCCGAATATTTTTAAGATATCAAATTAATTAATCCTCTATCCTCATTCTCATTTTATAAACAAATATTCGGAAATATATGTTATTATAAACTTTAAGATACACATAATTTTACAATAATACACAAGTTCAATAAATCAATTATTTTTCAATAAAATTTTATCATATAGTATAAACAATTTCTTCACACAGCGCATGAGTCTCATTTTACAAAATTAATATCTTTCTCACACAAAATTATAATCACAATTTAGAATTTCAAACTCTATTTTTGAAGATTTTAAAATTTAAAAGCATGTTTAAAATTAAAATTTTATGAATATATTAATTTTTTTTTAGAAAAAAAAGCTGACTTAAATACAAACTTGAAATCAAACTCTAAGACTTTATGGCCACTCGCCAATTTAGACTGCAAATTAACAATATTTAAGAAGATTCTTGATCAGATAATAATCATTAACTAATTTACATTGTGTGTGTTTCATAAGTCGTTGAACAAGTCAGAGTACTAGGTAGTTAGAAGTATAGCATTGTTAATGAACTTAATTATGTGGTTTTATTTAACTTTGCATAATACAAAATTACAAATATCCACATGTTTATTCCTTTTCTAGATGGCCTCCTCCTTTTTTGGGGTTGGGGGGTTAATTAGTCAACTTAATTGGTACACCAACATCAATTTGGAATATTGCAACTTAATTAGGTTAGTTAATATCAAATATTTCTTCACATGAGTCAATCTCAAGTCGATGAGTTATCATGGACACTTCACACTTTTTCCTTTCTTTTTTGATTCTTTTATTTGGTGCGAGGAAAAATAGTTATCTGTTATTATATAATAGACATTAGTTTAAAATAAAATGAGATATTATTGTCAACTTAATATTATTGTACATATATTGGTTTGAAGTTGTTATAGAAAATTATAAAGTTCAAATCTTATATCTATCTCTAATACCTTTGATATTATTTCATTTATTAGTACACAAACAAAAAGAAAATATTAATCTTGAAAGAACTCACGTGTAAATTTAATTCGTCAAATATAATATTTCTAATAAAAAATCCATTTAATGCCAACAGAACCAGTAATTCAAAAATGAGCGATTCAGTTATATTAATGATACATGTTAGTAAAATGGGAAAAACTAATTAGAAGGCACCAGATCCACTTAATAAGGCAGTTATGGAGGGTTTGCAGCATTAGCAAAATAAAATAGAACTAGATTTCCTTGCAAAAAAGAAAAATATTGCTTGTTCCGATACTTACTCTTCATTGGTCGGTTCCTAAGAAAGAAGATAAATTATTAGTAATAGTACTAAAAACTTTTTTAATATTCATCGAATCTATTTTCGACATTGTGGAAACATCAGACTTAACTAATACTCCTCCTTCCGTCCCAAATAAACTTAATTTTTGGAGATCTTTTTATTATTTAAAATAATTAAATTATTCAAAATGAATATTTTAAAAAAAAATTTATTTTTATTTTTTCATTTATTGAAATTTTATATTTTTTGGAAAATAAATTAAATTATTTACAAAATTATGTTTATGATTTAATAAAGGATAATAATGAAACATATGATTCAAATTACGTCCTTAATTATTTTTTTAATATTTGTCCAGTAATGAAGTATTCGGTCTGTCAAATTTAAAATAAATTCTTAGAATTCTCATTGAAATCAAAATTTGAAGATTACTAATTAGGATGGAAATAAACTCTCAATCAAACTAAGATATTCAAGTTGTGTTAACTCCCCAATCTCTTCTATTATGCAAGGGTTGCTCAAGTCCAACAAAATATCACAATACCATGATTTTAATTCTTTAACAAAAACTTGATTTTTCAATACCAATCACAGTATAGTTACTTCCAAATTTCACCTTGACCAATGTTGTTATTCTCAAGTGAGTTCTCAAGTACTCTTGCAGTGGAAATTGAGGCTCCAAATTATTCCTTCCGTCTCAAATTAATTGAATTTTTGAGACTTTTCTTCAAGGTTTAAAATAGTTGAATTTTTCAAAGTTCAAGATGAATGTTTGAAACTTTTTTTATATTTGCCTTTTCATTTATTGAACTTTTACGTTTTCTAAGAAATAAATTACACTATGTATTTATGATTTTACAAAAGGCAATAGTAGAAAGTATGATCTAAAGTTTGTCTTTGAATGTTTTTCTTAATGTATGTGCATTACCTCATAAATTTAGTTAATATGAGACAGAGGAAGTATTTTTTTGAGTGTTTGATAATTAAGGCGGTTAGATAATTAGATAGAATTCCAAGACAAAGTACGTACCTAGAGACAAAAACACTATAAATATATTTTGCCCGTCTTTGCCACATTCATGAACGACAATTTTACTCTATTTAATAACACCGACTTTACAATTCTTCGATACCGGTAACTAAAATAAATTGAAAATTATTTGTATGTCAGTTTTCACAAATTAAATTAAATTATCCAACCGATTTTCTATACATGGACTCGTTTATAATTTATGCCCAAGACAAATAATTCCATATATAAATCAACAGTGCACAGTGAAATTCAGTAACCAGATCAATTCATCTTTAATTCTGCTCAGATCAATTCATCTTTAATTCTGCTTGCTTAAAAAACAAGTAATTAACGGCTCATATTTTTAATTAATTACGTAATATTACTACAATTGTTCATGAATATACATTTATTAATTTAATATTGAATTTTTCTTTTAGGAGTTATAGGGTGGTCATAAACATGCAATGGAGCTGTCGGGATTTGAGGAGTAGAAGTCTCACATTATTATTTTTAAAAAATTACTGGTAACTGCTAAGTCCAACATTATTGAAATGGTCTACTCAACAATATGCTAATATTATATACATTCCTATGATGGTGCAATAATGAGACAATAATTTCTCTAGCTCAAGGTCTACTAGTGATTTCATGCGATGAAAACTTAATAAAAATAAATAATTATTATATTCCACTATCTATCTAATGTGTGTTTCGGCTTGAACAAATTTAAATATTAATTAAATATTTATTATTATGTTAAAAATTATAAATTATATTAACTAATAACAAATATATAAATTTATTTTTTGAATTAAATTTTTCAGATAAATGTTGCGGTCGATTATGACTTTAATCTCACTATCCGGACCTCCTTATGAGCTTCGCTATAAACAAAATATTGATATTACGCAATAGATCCGTTTGGCTAAAAGTTGAAACAATTCTTATTTTGCATCGAAGGGTGTATTTTTACAATTGATTTATCTTTACTTTTAATACAACACTCAATCTATATCCTTCTTTAATGGATTAATACTTTTAAAAACTAATATATTATCTTCCACTAGGAAAAGTGTATAGAATAGTCATTTCACTGATCATGAAATTAAAAGATGGCAGTGATTTTTCATGCACTCCAATTTTGTGGAGTCCCATTTAAAGTTTGTTTGTTTAAAAAAAGAAAATTCGACCTAATTTCCTTTTCGTGCAATTATTATTAATTTGATCATTTGTCAAAACATCAACATCAAACGAGTAACGGATCTTATCAACTTGCTTTGTAGTTTTCCTCGGATACGTAAACTTTTGAGCCGATTTCACCAAAGTTTCTAG
>DF357232.1:62982-97053 GCA_000787875.1 Solanum virginianum
ATTTCACCAAAGTTTCTAGAGCAGAAAAATTTATTTTTGAGAATTAAGACGGTTGATTAAATATAAATTGTACTACTTAAAAATAAATAAATATATATAAAAATTATTTTTGTTAATTAAACTCATTAACTTGTTTCTAGCCAAGCGAGCCAAAGCACTGTGGACCCAAGGAATCAATTTAACTGAGGATTACAAAAGGAACTTTATTACTGTAGCCTGCACCTAGTATATACCTGCCAAATTCTTCCTCCTTCTTTTTGCCTATTTCCATGTCTCTTCCATCTCAGCCCTCCTTAGGTCAAACTTTCTCAGCCATACTTCTATAAATACTCAATTCCTTTTCACTCATATCCCAATCAAACCGAATTTTCTTCATTCCTCAGCTCTCTATTTTTTTCTTTCAACCCATCAAACTAACATAAAAGAACTTCCTTGTTAACTTGAACCCCTACTTCCTGAGATCAAAAGAAATGACTGGGTTTTTCTTTTCATCCAAACATTCACCCCCTCCACAACATTCTTCATCAACCACACATCATAAGCTTAGTGACACTTTAATGGAGGATACTTTAAAGAACGCTGAAGTAATTATTAAAAGGTGGGATCTTGATGAGTCTACCTATAATCTCTTCCAAGATAGTAGAGCAGAGGCTAAGCAGTTTCTGGACGCTGTAATTGATTTACAACATGCTATGCAATTTGTTGTGAAAGAAAGTTCCACCTCCCAATTGCTTGTTCAAGCTCAAAATCTCATGCAAATCGCCGTTAAGAGACTTAAGAAAGAGTTCTACACCATTTTATCAGGAAATAGATATTTCCTAGATTCGGAAAGTGTCTCAAGAGAATCCACCAGGTCGGGCGGTTCGGATGAAGATCAAGCTTCTGAAGATGATAATGCTGAGATTGAAGCTCGTATGGCCGAGATTTCGATTGCTGATGAAGGTGAAAAGGTTTCCGTAGCTGTGGATCTAAAAGCTATTGCTGATTGTATGATTGAAACTGGGTATGGAAAAGAATGCGCCAAGATTTACGAAGTTAATCGAAAATCAGTCATCGATGAGACATTGTATTGCTTGGGAATTGAAAATTTTGGCTCTTCAACTATTCAGAAAATGGATTGGCAAGATTTGGAGAAGAAAATCAAGATATGGTTGAATGCTGTTAAGGTTGCTGTTAGTACTCTTTTTTATGGCGAGAGGATACTCTGTGACCAAGTGTTCTCCACCTCCGACAATATCAGAGAGTCTTGTTTCACCGAGATCGCTAAAGACAGTGCTCTAATGCTCTTCACTTTCCCGGAGATGGTGGCGAAATACAAGAAGTTATCTATAGAGAAAACGTTCCGTATTCTCGACCTCTACGACTGTATTTCTGAACTCTGGAGTGAAATTGAACTGATTTTCGAGTTTGAGTCTACGGCGGTTGTTAAATCTCAGGCGATGACCTCCATGACCAAGCTCCGAGATGCTGTTCGAGCCATGCTGTCTGAGTTCGAAACGGCGATTAAGAAAGACTCATCCAAAGTAGTGGCTGGTGGTGGAATCCACCCTCTAACACGCTACGTTATGAACTACCTTATTTTCCTCAGTGATTACAGTGGACCCATCTCCGATATTATCTCCGATTGGCCAGCAGCGGCAAAGTCACCGTTGCCGGAATCTTACCTCTTGAGTCCAATAGCCGACGAAGGGGATTCACCGTCTTCTACCGTTTCCGTACGACTCACATGGCTTATCCTCGTTCTCCTCTGCAAACTCGACGGCAAGGCAGGGTTCTACGGGGACGTTCCCTTATCCTATTTGTTCTTAGCAAACAACCTAAACTACGTCGTTTCAAAGGTCCGAGAATCCAGCTTGAATCTCCTATTAGGATCCGATTGGCTTCGTAACCACGAAGCTAAGGTTGAACAGTACATGGCAAATTACCAGAGAATGGGTTGGAACAAGGTGATGGCGTCACTGCCGGAGAATCCAACCGCCGAGATTTCTCCGGCGGAAGCGAAGGAATGCTTCTGTAAATTCCGTTCGGGCTTCGAAGAGACATACTGGAAGCAAAGATCATGGATTATACCCGACCCGAAACTCCGTGATGAAATCAAAATAGCTCTGGCAAAGAAGATCCTTTCAGCTTATCGACCATTTTGCGAGAAGCACGGTGAAAAGGTGGCATGGATGGAGAGTGGTGGCGGAGTGGAGTCAATTGTCAGATTTGCCCCTGACAACGTGCAAAATTACCTATCCGATTTATTTTACGGAACAGGTTCGTCAGAAAACTCCAGTACATCGCACAGGTCATCTTCACATTCCACTTCAACATCGCCATCGCCACCACGAGGCCGTTGAATAAATAGAGTGAACGCAGATCTGAAGTAATTTTCTCATTTGCTTAAGAGAAACAAAAGTTGTACATTGTTAATTTTGCTTGGTACTTGTCACGGATGCTTTGTTCTATATTTTTTCATCGCTTCATTTTTTTAATTTCTTTTGTAATATGTGCTAGTTGTAAGTTTAAATTATCCATTACTATTGCTAGATCGTAGAAAGAGAGATTTTATTTTGTTTTGTTTTGTTTTAGCATTTCCTCGATTCGTATTATTCTTTGCAATTTAGAAGATGATTGAATAGATTTCATTGAATCAAATATAGAGAGATAAAAAAAGTTGTCATTATATTTTTTACTTCGTTCGAGAATCAGCTGCATATGAATAGTTGCCTCCAGGGGTAATTCAAACTGGTAATCCTACTATTCAAATTATGATTCTTTAGTAACCTTGATCAAAGGTACTTTATTGTCTGCGTTAATTTGATTTGAACGCTATGGTGTGATTATTATTTTGGCTATTAGTCAATTCAACTTGAAAAAGCCACACACTTGGTGCCAAGTGCCCATAATAATTGTACGTTACGACAGAATAACATCTGTTGTTTGTTTTTGTTAAATCATTCAAAATCAACAGGAACAAATAAGAAAGAAAAGCAGTAGTCCTCACATTTGGCGTTCTGCCGGTCCCCATAGCAAACGTTCTATTGGCTCTTTTTTCTGCATGATTAGTCATTGATAAGGTTGGCATGCAAGTGATTGCCGCATTAAGCAACTGAAAAGATATGGTGCAAGTGGATTCATATGTAGGCCAAATTAACATTACTATTTGCAGTTCAGTTGTCCTTTATTGATAATAATAATAATAGTTCTATTACGGAATTGTCACTATCATCACATGCAAAAATTGACTGCTAATTTATTTCATTCCTTCAACTAATTAATTAGAGTTTGTCAAAACTAACCTTTGAAAAATATGACATGTCAAATCGGTTCAAGTTTGATAAGTCAATGTGCATTCATTTACTAAATTCAACTTATCTAAAAATTGAATGATATACAATTCAAATTGACCTGTAAGAAATTGTCAAAATATTTCTAAAAAGATTTTTGGTTTGATATTATGATAGATAATCACTATAAAGAAAAATTATTTTACTAAGTATTTTAAACATGTTATAGGAAAACAAACAAATTAATTAAAATTTAGTAAGAGTTAGACGGATTAGACTATGACACGTTATTTAGCTCATATTGACACATCAATCTCAGTCAAGTGATTCTTGAATGGATTAATAACTTATTCCTTATTAATTCAGTCCATCTTGACATTTTTCGCCCATTTTACACCTCTACCATCATCAAACTACATTTCAAGTTATGTGATTTCTTTCATGTCAACTTTATTTTTACAGTACTAAATGCTTATGTTAAAGCTGATAAAATTTCTCGACTATTTTTATGAGAATCTGAAGTATTTTTGTGGTGCATGACCAGCAATCTTTTTAATTCAATACTTGATGAATAGAGGTATGGCATCTCGAATTGGGCTCAGCCCAGGACAGGACCATCTCTTGGGCTTGGAGTTGGACATTTAGATGGATTAAGACCAAAAGAAGTACGCCTCTTGATTTGGGCTCGGCCCAGGATAGGACCATCACTATTAAATACACACTTGTCCATTTCCTTCAAAATTAAAATTTTTGTTTCTATATATAGATAAATAATTTAAGACTTAAGGGAATATCATATTTGGTTACCTTTTTTTGGTTCCACATAAGTAAAACATATAAGGTTAT
Organism: Solanum virginianum; assembly: GCA_000787875.1. NCBI lineage: Eukaryota > Viridiplantae > Streptophyta > Magnoliopsida > Solanales > Solanaceae > Solanum > Solanum virginianum. The sequence continues at coordinate 67,101 of DF357232.1, forward strand.
GAGTCATGTCAACTTATATATTATTTTATACAAAATAAAAAATGAAGAATTGGATCGAGTTCGTCACACTGGGCTTGTCTAGGGCGGGTTATCTCTCCTACAAGCTATTACATAGGAGTGAGGATTCACCTTGTGCACATCCAAAGAGTAGCGGCTACGGGTTCCCCTCATTATAAAAAAAATTATTGAATTCTATATAATAAATTTTGCATTATTAATAATTGTATAACTTTAACCATCGAGCAAAACGACTTAGAGGATCCATGCATTCTTTAGCTTTCACAATTTACTTGACTATCCGGGAGAGAATGTCAATTAATACATTTTGTTTTACTTCGAATGAAGTTGTAGGACTGTCAAAATATGCACACATTCATTTTCTTAACTCGAAGTTCAATTTTTTGCTCCTATTTTTTTTATAACCTTATTTATATTGTTTTTATGTGTTTGTTTTTTTGAATGTCTTATGTTATAGATTTTTTGTTGGTTAATACTTGTTTATACAAGGGGCAAGGTCAATGAGCATCTAAATATCTGAATCAGCATCTACATACAATAACATTACATGTTAATATTATTGTAATTTGTTAACATATAAATTATTCAGATTCTAAAATTATTTGTCTGGTATATGGATTTTATTATTATGAATATTATTAATATGGATCATGGTTGTTATTTGTTAGTTTCAGCGGTTTGATGACTTTGATCAGAGCAAAAATACCTCTTTTTTTATTAATTCCTTTGTTGTAGTATATGTTTGTTTAGGATAAAGAGGAATAGGACGCTTATAATTATCTATTTGTTTTATTCTAAGGTTTTCAGTAATTGTCGGATGATTTATTCTAATTGCTGAGTTAATCATGTTACTTATTGCGAAAAATGATGCTCATCATTCTTATATTCGTTTTTTTTTTTTAAAAAAATGTATATATGCATTACGTGGACTCTATTAAAAATAACATAAAACAAATATTAACTTGAGTAATTAGGTTAAGTTTAAAACAAATACTAACTTGAGTAATCAGGTTAAGTTTTGAATTCACAATAGTTTCATATTGAAATTGCTTACGATCTGTATTATGACAATAGCTAGATGCTAGATGTAGGGTGGGGAGTAGGGGAAGCGGAGATTTTTCATTAAGGAATTTTAAAATATAGAGTATTGAAAACATCCTTAAATTTAATGCGAATTATTACATTCATTCTTGAATTATTAGTAGTCTTAAAACACCCCTCTTCTCGAGTACTTGACTAACTAAACTTGAGTATATCCCCAATCTTGCAACATAAATATATCCTTACATTCTCATCAAATTTAGGAGTATCTGCAACACTATTCTCGACTTTTTATTAAGATCTTCATGCTCCTACAAGAACTTGAGACCAATTGTTATGTCATATGGTAGATTGGGGTAGATCGAGAGTGTAATTAAGTTCAGTTTGTCAAGTAGATATGTGTTTTTATGGTTGTCAATAATTCAAGGATGAAATTAATAATTTGCAGCAAATTCAACAGTGTTTTCAATACTTCTCTCTTTAAAATATGAAGTAAACACATGAATAAATTAAACGTGGTTCAAGATTTATTTATATGTACACAAAAATTAATTTTAATCATATTTAAATAATATAATTTTTCATCGAAAAATTTTGAATGAACTTTTGGATCCTTACAAGTTCTGCCCCTACATAGAGGAATACATCTTAACCCCCTTCATTAAATAAATTTATTCGTCAAAAAATTTACTACATATATAATAAATTCTCTTAACTAAAATTCTAGCTTGGTATGTGAAACCATTGCAAATACAATGTTCCCCTACGTGGATTTCTAGATGAACTAAAGGAGATTTCAGAGAATTGTCTTTATGCTAACAAATCTGAAATGCTAGATATAAGAATCTTTTTAATTTCATTTAATGAATAATATAATTAAGTGATGGGATATGAATTCTTGACCCCCACTTTTGTGTAATTGAAAAGTGTAAAGGGGTGGATTACAGAATGCCCACATGCTCATTAACTTTAAAAGTTTGATTCTGTAGGGTGTTTCCTATTTTTTGAATCCCACTATATATAATTTGCCCTAATAACCCAAGCCTTCATCACTAAGCAAAACAAAACATTTTATTGCTTTTCATGTCACTAAAATTATTATTAGCCATTGTTTACTCCACTAATTGAAGAGTAAATAATCCTCAAACATTAGTAATTCTTCTGTTACTTTTGTTCCTTTTTGATAAAAAAAATGTTGAGTTACGAAAAGAACTGAGATTTGGAGATGGATAGGTTGGTAAACATTATTAAGAAATAAGCATTTGAAAATAACAGAATAAACTAATATCCAAGTATATGCTTTTGATCATTATTAAGATGATGAAAATCGTGTTTTTAATTAGTGAATATCATTCAAAATGATAACTTAATTATTCGAGATTCTTTATTTTATTTTATTTTTTATGAAGCTCATGACCTTGCATTACCCTCACGAAGTTCTCTAATATTTTAGCTGTTATTAAAATATCAAAAAATTATATTTAACCGTTATTCAGCACTCGCATTGAAGCTTGACTAATTTAGATTTGCGCTGAATAAGAGTCCTGTTAAAATCTCCTAGCATGATTTTAAAGAAAATTCGAGACTTCAGGGATCATATTTCTTAAGGTGCATATTATAAACATACTTACTCTAAGCATTCAAGTTAAAATACTGACAAGTTTTTAGTTGATAAAGTTCTAAATAAAGGGGAAAAAAATTATGTGATGTAGAAAACTATGTTCTTTTTGCCATGTTCATTAAGAAATATATAAATATAATGTGTAGTTTACTAAATTTATCTTTATTTAATTGATTTTTCTTGAGAATTGAACAATATTAAGAACATGGATTATAAGATTATAGTTCAAAAAACATACTCTATAAAATTGTCTTAAATTTCTAAGGTGACACTTATTTTAGGACAATCTTTTAAAAAAAAACTAAAATGACACTTATTTTGAGACAGATGGAGTAACTAATACGGGTTTTGATTCTTGTCAATAGTCAATATACAAACTTCAAACAATCACCATCATATTCATTATAACATACTTTACAAAAGTGGAATCTTTTTGGTTCTTTTTTGTGTTTAAGAGCTCTATATGGTGATTTACTATATATTATATTTACATATACATGTGTATCTTAAAAGTTTGTGTTGCATTTGCATACATGTGCCTTTAGTGTTCCCTCCTCTTAACCTTCTTCTACCTTTCTTCTCAACTTGTTCAAATAAAACTTTAGAGCTTTTCTTCATACATTCTCTTTACTAGTAGCTTCTTGGATATTTAATGACAAATTAGAGCAAAAACATACAAGTTCATTCATCTCCAGGTAAATTTTACTATCTTTTGCTTTATATATTTGACAATCTTTTTGGTTGTATAGTGCAAAACAAATGGATTATGTTCTTTGTATAGAAACAACATAGTTAAGACATCTTTTTCAACTAATTCATGTTTTTCCTTTCCTTCTCGTCACTACTGTAAGGTCTGTGTACATTCTATCCGCTCCAGACCTCACTTGCATGATTCCACTCGGTATGTTGTTGTTGTTGTTTTGTTAGGATTTTCTCTAATGCATCGATGCTTTCACTTAGGCACCATTCACCTGATTTCTTGAAAAACTATCTATAAGTATTTGAAGGAAGGAATTGAAGTCGTCGTTGTTAGCAGGGCATTGGTCTCTACTAAGACCTGAAGTGGGAGGCGGAAATGAAGTTCAAGTTTATGTCTTTTTGAAGAATCCAGCAGTGTATCATTGTCACAGGATGCTTCAGGTAGAAAAAAGTTAACTCCTTTTGGTTTCTGAATCTTTCTTGGTGTTGAAAAATGTTGTTGCTGATTTGGGTGTTTGAGGGAAAGAAGAAGAGGATTTTGGTTAAGGATTAGCATAAGGCCAAAGGGTGGATTTTTTTTGGGGAAATTGAATAGGATGGAGGAATCCATGCCCCCGAAAAGGATGAAGAAACAACTAACGGGGAAACGTGAGGACACTGTCTTGCATAGATTAGCCAGAGCTGGAAATCTTGTTGAAATAAGAAGGATTATCGATAACACAGAGGAGAAAGAATTGACAGAGCTGTTGGTAAAGCAAAATTCAGCTGGAGAGACCTCTTTATATGTTGCAGCAGAATATGGTTATTGTGATTTAGTTAAGGAGATGATCAAGTACTATGATCTTGTTGCTGCTGGAATCAAAGCAAGGAACGGATTTGACGCGTTGCATATTGCTGCTAAACAAGGGGATTTGGGTATGTTGATGGTAGTATAACATTAACATCTAAATTATGATTCTCTATTGTCCGAATCTAGCTTACTAGTGAACTTTCGATGAATTTTTTTGTTTGGTAATGTTGCAGATGTGGTGAAGGTACTAATGATGGTACATCCTGAGCTTTCAATGACTGTTGATGTTGCAAATACAACAGCTTTGCATAGTGCAGCAAACCAAGGGCATATTCAGATTGTGAATTATTTATTGGAAGCAGAGAGTAGTTTGGCCACTATTGCTAAAAGTAATGGAAAAACAGCCCTGCATTCTGCTGCGAGAAATGGACATGTGCAAGTGGTAAAGGCCCTTTTGAATAAAGAGCCTAGGATTGCTAGTCGGACAGATAAAAAGGGGCAGACCGCACTTCACATGGCTGTCAAAGGACAAAACCTTGAGGTTGTGGAGGAGCTGATTAGAGCAGATGCTAAGTTGATAAATATCATTGACACGAAGGGCAATTCAGCATTGCATATTGCCTCCCGCAAAGGAAGGGCTCAGGTACAGAAAGTGAGACTAGTAAGTCGAAAAAGGCAGGTTACCTGCTATTATAAATTACCTGTCACTAACTGTTTCCTTTGACATGCAGATTGTTAAGTTTCTGCTGGGGCAGAATGAGACAGACACTAAAGCTGTCAATAGATCCAAGGAGACAGCTCTTGACACAGCAGAGAAAATGGGACAGGCAAATATTGCAGTCATCCTACAGGAAGCTGGTGTACAAAGCGCCCGAGCCATCAAGCCTCAGACTACAAATCCAGCAAGAGAGTTAAAACAAACAGTAAGTGACATAAAGCACGAAGTACACTATCAAATGGAACATACGCGACAAACAAGAAAACGCATACATGGCATTGCCAAACGCCTAGACAAAATGCACGCTGAAGGCCTTAACAATGCCATCAATTCTACCACAGTTGTAGCTGTACTCATCGCCACAGTTGCCTTTGCAGCAATTTTCTCTGTTCCAGGCCAATATATCGAGTATCCAGAAGATGTCCCACCAGGCCATTCCCTTGGAGAAGCAAATATAGCTCCAAGTCCCTCATTTCTGATATTCTTCGTCTTCGACTCTTTTGCCCTTTTTATCTCTCTGGCAGTTGTGGTTGTTCAGACATCAGTCGTGGTAATCGAAAGCAAAGCAAAGAAGCAAATGATGGCTATCATAAACAAGCTTATGTGGTTAGCATGTGTGCTAATTTCAGTGGCATTCTTGGCTCTGTCTTATGTTGTGGTTGGCAAAAATGAGAAGTGGCTGGCTATTGTAGTGACTATAATAGGTACAGCTATATTAGTCACAACACTAGGGACTATGTGTTATTGGGTCATAATGCATAGGATAGAGTCCTCCAACAAGAGGAACATTCGAAAGAACTCTCTGGCCAGTAGGTCCTTGTCCTGGTCAGCCTCAGTTGTTTCTGATTCAGATGTTCTACACAAAGAATACAAGAAAATGTATGCTATATAAAAAAATAATAATTAAAAATAGCAACTCTGTAAATCCTACCCCATACCTTTACTTCATAAAAGTTCTGAGAGGTGACAAGTTCTGGCTTTACCAATCTTACTAAGTAGGCAGGAGATAATAGGCTCTTAGGATGAAGAAACGTATCTACACTACATATTTACAGCAAGCAAATAGAGTCAGCCATGTATTTTATATATGTAAATATTTCCCTGCTTACAGTGATTTAGAAATATGTATTTCCACTTTGATTTCCAATACTTCATATCAAATTGACTGATTTGGTGTAAACACTCGGCCCTCAAGTCTAATCTTGGAGAAGCAGAAGTGAAGTTTTGGGCAGAGAAATCACGAGAAGATTTACTTACAATTCATTGAAGCAGCATTTATTGATAATATGGTCTTGTTCCTTCATAAGAGCTCATAAAGTTTGTACGTTAACCTATTTCTGCAGGAATGGACAAGATGAAGTTGGATGGTTGTAAAAGCTAGGTACCACACGTCTTGGCCAATGTTCCAAAAATGCTTACGAGGAAAAACCTAAGTTGCACAGACTCTTCGTGTCGGATTATTCAAAAATATACTATTTTCGGTGAATCCAACATGCACCCCTAACACTTTAGAAGAGTCCGAGCAACGCAGGGAAAAACTACTTTCTTTACCTTCTGAAAAACTGCATCAGTTACTCAAAACACATTATTTTCCTAAAAGCTTGGGCAAACACCTCAACTTTCTAAAATAAGCACCTTTGTGACAACATAGCCAGTAGAATCCCACAAGTGAAATTTGGAAAGGGAAAAATGTACGCAAACCCTATCACTACCTCATAGAGATAGACTCTGTTTCTAGAAAACTCTTCTCTCAAAAATCAAGCCCCATAAGCACCTTTGAAAAACAAAAAAGGCTTTTTAGGCTTCCGAGAAGCTTGGTATAAGACAATAAAGCTTCCAACAAGTCACATATTTCTATATAATAATCTCAATAATGTAATTCCCATCAGCAAAACTTCAAAAGCTTGTACTGGAACCTTTTTTTCGTTTTGACTTGCAGCATCTTAAATTACAAGGGGTAAATCAACAACTTTGAAAGCATTACAGCAACAACGACTAGCTGCCTAAAGCCCAAAAGAGCTGAAAACTACAGGTGAGAACTAGCTGGCTCCTAGAAGGATTCTGAATGTACACTGTAAACTGAACATGATCTCGTTAGTGCTGAGGTAGAACAGGTCTTTTTTCCAACATTTCATAGTGGAGTACGAAATTATCCTGCATTGGAATTGCAGAGAAATAAGAAAACTACAACCCTCAACTCCTACAATTAACATAAATTAGAAAACGTAAACTGAAATCGATACCTTGCGGATTGTCTCCCATGTGTTTGGATCAAAACAAATATAAGATCCTCTCTCATAGGCGTTGGTCTTAACAAGAGGCTCCAAGTTGGCAACCCTCATAAACCACAATCGATGTTCTCTGTGGTAAAACCAGCCCCGGTTATACCTGTATGAAATGATGCGAAAATGTTATCAAAATAGATTAAACAAGGAACAGAAGCAAACTAAATAGGTTTTTTTTAATGACAAGGGGAACTCGTAGCCACTATCCTTTTGAGTGTGCATAGGGTAAACCCCTGCTCCTATGCAATAGCTCGCAAACCACATAGGAGAGGTAACCCACACTAGGCAAGCCCAGTGCAGCGAGCTCGACCCAAAAGGCAAAGCCTTGCTTTCGCTGGCAAGGAGTCTATTTGGCAAGGCCAGGAGTTCCGAAATTAGGACCTCCAACATGGAAGCCCCAAACCACTGGGCCACCCCGAAGGGTCCAAGCCAAATAGGCTAATTATGTAATATGTGAGATCCCAATAAGAAATAGAAGCTATATTGCTAGCAGGAGCTACAAAAGAACGAATGAGTTCCATATAAAACCAATTTTCGTAAAAAAGAAAGAACATACAATTCATTAGCAGCATATAATTGCGCTTCATCCTTTGGCATGCTGCAAATAACAACAGATCGAGTTATTTCTACATTCAAATTTTACGGAAGAACCAGTAGACTTGCTTATCAGAGAGAGGCTTGCCTGTAGAAAATGTAAAACAAAGTGTCTAACTGAAACTTGGAAAAGTATGCTTGCTGCAGCCAACTCAAAATGTATCAGTAGATGTAAAAGAAAAACATAAAACAGATAAAATTAAATAAGAATATAGAGGTCACTCACATTTAGGGGAGGTGGTTGCTTGGCATAATAACATTGTGGCACCGTAAATTCAGGATCACCCTTGGCAGGCTCATCGGACCACGGGGAACCAAATGTTTTGTGTAAATTTTCAGCAGAGTTCAAGTTCAAGCCAAGAGTCGTTAGATCGATTCCAAGTGCAAGAGAAGTCAGATCCGGATCGCTCATTCTTATTACACTTAGCAAGCCGAGCATACCAAAAGGGTCAGGAGCAGCTTGAGCCTGCATGGATTTCATACCCTGATCCCTGTATGGCTGACCTAAAGCGGACATATGCGGCAGGCGATATTGGGATTGTGTCTGTTGCTGATACTGCTGGATAAGCTGATCATATGAGCCAATACCAGAAACGGTACTTGGAGAATTAAGAGGCCGCAATCCAATACCATGAGGTCCACCAGACTGAATCAAATAGAGTGAAAAGTGAGTTAAGTATCACCTAAATCTGTATGAATACGGATCTTGTAGACACTACAAATCATGCATGGAAAAAGCTTCTTCACCATAATAATAACAAAACTGTTGGTTTTCCATGTCATAAATCAACTCATTCATGCTTCAAAAAGCAAATGGCTCTTCCAGTAAAATCAGATTACTGTTTCTGGAATCAGCAAATGACCACAAGTACTTGGCAACAAACGTATACCAATCTCAACTCTCCCCCAACCCCACCCAAATAAGAAATTAAAAGAGAAACAAACTCCAAATAGAAACACAGGAAGGGGAAACATATCTTCAAAATTTTATTAGCAAGTCGCCAGCAAAGGAGGGCCTCAATCAACTCTTCATGTGAAGTAAATGTGACCCATATCTCACCCCTGTACCCAGCCCACACCACCCTAAATATATATAAAGACAAACAGATAAAATAAAACAAATAAGAGCTAAAAAGTGCATAAAGGTAATGCACCTGTTGGTGATAACTTGAGTGTGATGACGGGAAAACATCTGAACCATGTAAATGTAGTGGATCCTGGTTGTTTACATTTGAAAAAGAGAGACCGCTATTACTCACCGATGATGCATGTTGCTGTTGCTGCTGCGAGCGAAGTGATGAGTATGTCCCTCCCAAGTTAAAACCACCAGATCTGCCCATCTGTGCCTTAAATAATGAGAGATAGGGGGCAGAGTCATGAGGCTAAACATTCAGGATTAACCAGAAATCACAACATGAAAATAAGAATCCAGTATTTCAGAAATTTGTGTTTACAGAGAAGTGCTGCTGCTGCATCATAGAAATAGTATTATCATGAAGTTGTTCTTTCTGGTGTAGATCCATAGGATAATCAGCATTTCCACCTAAGCAAACATGAAATTTCATTTAGTAGACTCCTAACATGTAAAAGCAACTAGGAACAACCTTACGTTGTCCCTTTTTCTTTCCTTTCTGATCTCCTCTCTAGCTATACATAAAAAGAAAGGTAAAAAAATGAACAAACTAAAACTTGGAAACAGCTAAAGAATAGAGCCCCATGTCCACACCATACTAGGAATTGAGAATGCATATCCACTAACACTATGTTTAGTGAAGAATGCATATCCACTAACACTATGTTTTAAAAAGATCAGATCCTTTGCGATGGAAAAAACTGAGATTCTGTTGCGATGAAAACAAAATCAGATCCTTTGGCATGAAAAAAAATGAGATTCCTTTGCGACAAACATAAAAAGAGACTCCTTGGCGATGAAAATAAAATCAGATTCCTTTGGGTGAAAAAATAAACAAACTAAATGAAAAAACTCAGAGGTATGCAAACTTGTACTTTCGGTTCCCCTAGGTTATTTCCTAACAAAACAGGGAAATGATTCATATTCCTCCACTTCCCCATGCCCACCTTTTCTTTTTCTTATCCCACCTAAGAAATTGTCACACTAAAGTTTCACGGGAGTAGTGATTTATCAATCAACCTAAGAAAGCAAGAGAAGAACATTGTACATGCATATAATCACCTTTAAATCCTGGCAAGGCCGGAAAGTCTTCATTTTGAATGCTGAATTCCTGATTTTGTTGAGCAATTTGTTTTCGCAGCGAACCTGAGATCATTCCTTCCTCAGTATTCTGAATGAATAATTAAATAAAATCATTTCTGCAGAATATCAGGAAGGAAAGGCACTTTGATTACCCAATTGTCCTTGAGGCCCTCCAGCAGAACTAGGTCGGCTGCTCAGCTGAGGGAAATCATTGATATCAAATGGAGATCCATCATTTGAATTCACATCATTCAGCATTCCCATGGAATTAAGGTTGCCGACCGCTTGAACATGGTTCTGAGATAGTTGACCACCGGCAGTAGGATATGAATTACCAAACATAGACATCACCTGCGGAGAGGCTGAATCCAGATGATATCATTAGCACAAAAGACGGATCGACCTTATATGCAGAAGTAATGGCAAAGAAGCTAAAAGTAAGTTCCATCAAAGTGTATTTACATAGACAAATTAAACAGAATTAAATGATAAAAGTAAGTTCCATCAAAGTGTATTAACATACTCAAAATAAACAGAATCAAATGATACCACATCTCATAAACACTGATGAAGTCCTAGAAAGGTTTTCAAATTGAGGTCTATGGTGAGGATAACGAACTCATCAAATGAGGAGAACAAAACTAACTAAAGGCTCAAATAGCCAATAGCACTATAAGGAGGTCAATGAAGAACAAAGAAATGATAAAAATTAAAAAACTAGCTTAATGCAAAAAACAGATTAACTAGTAACTACTCTTTTTAGGGCTTCAAGAAAAAGGAAAAAAAGAAGTTAAATAGTACTATCTCCCTCAAAATTCAGTTAGTGGCAAATGAACCACCCAACTTTTGTAAACATACAATTGAATATGGATTCCCACAGTTCTTTAAGGGATACCTACCCATATAACAAACCAACAGTTTGCAATGAGTATAGCCCTATAATTTTTTACGTCAATAATAGCCAACATATGTTTACATTGGAATTTTTGAGGTTTTTTTTTTTTAAAAAAAAATTGAGTTTAATGTTTACATTGGAATTTCATCAAGCTAAATTTACTTAATGCTATTTTTTTAACTTCTTCCCCCAGCTACCATAGGACCCTCTTCATTATTTTATTTTAAAATTGAACCCTCTTCATTTTTTTATTTTTCAGTTTTAAAAATTGTATAACCATAGAAGTATATAAACACTATTATACATTAAATATACACTACTATACATTACATATAGATTTTATATATAATGTATAAATAAATGTATTTGCATAATTCATGTATCCAACCACACTATTTTCTGTATGTAAATCCACACTCTTTGAAGCATTGGAAAGACATCAAGAAGAAAAATTCACATAATAGTAAGGAACCAGGCTTTGGTGAAAAGCCAATCAAGCAACTCAAATTCTTTATTCGAAAACTAGTCTGAAGGAGGAGTCATCAATGATATCAGAGAAGTTTGTTACTTCCAAGTTACAAACAATGACACAACAATAATAGGACAGACTGCAAAGTGGAGGATGCTGTTAATGGGGGTCCTTCCGTATATATCCTATCATCCACTGCTCTTCAATTAGTTTGTTCATTTCTAATAAGCACATGATGTGAAGTTGCGCAATGAAATTAACTCACCAATTGTATAGCAAACAATGAAGATGCGGCCGGGAATGGTCACACGGAAGGTGAACAACGCACCACGTTCCCAAAATAAGTCTAGCCTCACAAATTTGAGAAGGATGAAATGAGAGATCTCGGATGTTCTGAAATTTGTAGAGATGAGGTGAGTTTTGAAGGTTTTGAGTTTTGGATCTTGGAAGAGAAGGAGACTGTTTGATTCTTGAAGACGACCGGAGGTTGCCAAACGGCAGAGGCAATTTCCAACCAGCAGAGATAGCACAGAAGATGGTGATTATGTGGTGGTCTGCGGCGGCAACAACAGTTATAAGAAGTGGGGGGCTAGGGTTTTACAAAAACTTGACCGGGTAATAAAGTAATAATTGTGCCAAAACTGGCAAACTAGATAGTTGCAGAGGTATTAAATTATCCTTTCTTTTAATCCAAATAAAGTGATTATCCTCTGCAGTTTTTCCTAGAGGTACATAAATACACCCACATCTACTCTACCTTATTTCCCAGCCCACAAACTTCTTTCCAACTTCCCGCCAATAAGTGGAAATGAGAGGATAACTCTTATTTTATTTTTGTTCAACCTTTCTTTGTTTTAATTTTGAGAACTTCTCTTATTTTTGTCATAGTTTGAACTGGGAGGGTCATTTTTGCAGTTGTGTTCTTCATGAAGAGTAAGGTTAGAACCAATCCCACTTTCCCAAGGTATAATGTAACAAACAGTTTCATTTAAGTTCATAATGAGGTTTTCATGTATATATTTTGAAAAACCGAGAAGGTCATGTGCCACAAACTCAAAGCTAAAGGAAATGGTCCATATTTGACCCCCCTCAAGAAAAGGGAATAGCAGACTTTTCATTTTGAAAAAACTTCCATCTATAACCAACTACCCAGCAAAGAATATCCTCTTCTCTTTTCAACTTATGAGAAAAGTATTGAAAACATACCTAAACTTATCGCGAATTATTAGTTTCGTCCCCGAACTATTGATGGTCTTAAAAACACCCCAAACCAACCTTCCTCCAAGACCAAAATGGACATTCTGGAGCTGATGAAACTGTCAAAATTTTCATTCAACACCCAAATGTCCGAATGTTGAACCCCTCTTACTCGATTAACTGACTTTAATATATTTCCGATTTTGCAACATGAGTGAAATACACCCTAAATTCTCATCAAATTGAGACCATTTACTATGTAATGCGGCAAATCGGGGGTGTATTTAAGTTCAGTCTGTCAAGTAGAGGGGTGTTTTTAAAGCTGTCAATAGTTCTAGGACGAAACTAATAATTTGCATCAAGTTCAGGGATGCTTTCAATACTTCTCTCTCAACTCAAAGCTGCATCAAAGTTGGAGTTCATATATTTTAAGAAACAGATCAAAAGAGGATAAGCAAAGGGGATTATTAAATAAGTGTGTTTCTGCATCCAAGAAAGAACAAAACTAGAGCCTCTGCCAAGTATGAAAATAACATCAGCGAAGGTTTGGGATATTAAAACCAAGAACAGACAGCACGATGAAAGGAAGTAGCGAAAATAGAAGAGAAACTACCAACATTTCCAGTTAATTTACCTTGCTGCAGAACGCCACCCATTAGCCTATTAGATCCTTGAACATTTAAATTTCCAGAACCAGTATTCGCAGTCAAATTTAGCCGAGAACCAAGACCAGGCACAGACAATCCTGCACCAGAGCTGATGTTTCTCCCAATGTTGCCTCCACCGACTATATTACCAACTGAATTTGACATCCTTGGACCTGCATTTCCCAAAATCGTGGACATCCCAAGGCCTTGAACAGAACTTCGATTACCAATTGCTGCAGAGGTTGGAAGAATCCCAGGAATAGAACCCCCAACACCACTATTGTTATTACTATATCCTGGGTTGCCAACAACGCTCATACCACCTCTACTTGTCATGCCAGAATGACCATGAGAACTTCCCTGGGATATCTGCAACAGAGATAGACAACGCAATGATGGTTGTGTCCTAGAGTTTGTAAATGTGTTTGTGAATAGAGGATAAAAAGAGAAGAAAAAACAGATGCAGGAGAAGTTCGGAAACTAATTACGATTGATGCTTGAAAAGTTTTAAACAAATGTTAGTGGCATGTCTCTCAGGAGCTTTCCTAAAATCTCCATTTCCAAAATCAGATCTTCTTTCCATTTTTTAAAAAAGCGTTTGCTCCACCATCTCAAACTATGTTTTCACCAAGCATAGGAGACGGACCAAACCAAGAAATAATCAAATTTGCCATCTTAAAGGAACTTTTTTTTCCATTATTTAGGTAATCTACGGACCAAAAAGAAATAGAAATACACGGCCGTGAAAGGGCAACTGAAATATTATTTGACGCAAAATGAACGCCAGAGAGGTTAGTACCTGATTGTTGGACCCAACTTAAAAGCGACATTATTTATTGCTGTTTTTCCATTACTTAGGTAATCTACTTAACAAAAAAGAAACAGAAATACACAAACCTGTGAAAGGGCTACTGGAATATTATTTGATGCAAAACGACCACCAGAGAGGCTATTCCCAGATTGTTGGACTCCACTTGAAGGGACATTATTTATTGCTGTGTTTCTTGAACCAAGTGTACCCGGCATGTTAGGAACATTGAAACTTCCATGAACATTATGAAGGCCCTGAATACTTCCTGTGCGGAAGAAGCTTTCTAGTACATTTGCTTCAGGAATCAGAAAGCAATGACAATACAGAAATAAACTCACCAGAGTGATGATAAAGAGGAGAAGCTGCACCTGATTGAGGAGAGAAAGATGAAGGAAATGAGCGTCCGGTGTTGTCAGGAAGATTTGAAGCTGACCCGTTCAGAGATGACTACAACCAAATCAGAAAAAGTTAAGTGTGGACCACTAAATATCAAAGATATGAGCAATATCCATTCATGCATCAATGAGACATCTAAACTGACACAAACAAGAATATCTGATTCATCAGTCAAAAGGAAACAAATCATACATAGAATAAGATTTTCATGATTCATGTTCCATTATGCAACCACATGCTGAAAATTGTCGAACTTTGACCATGTCTAATATGTTATTGGAGTTCTCAGCACTCCTCTGGCACAACATGATGGCTTCGTGTAAGGGTAGGCAAGATAATCTAGGAAAACAAGAGCCGTCTAAATTGGCCTTGGGTCATATATATCAATTTAACCAAAGTGTACACAGGAACTGCAGTACTTACAACAACATACCCAGTGTGGTCCCACAAGTGGGATCTAGGGAGTGTGGGGCGTACGCATACCTTACCCCTACCTTTATGGGGTAGAGAGGTTTTTTCTGATAGATCCCCAGCTCAAGAAAAATCGTTTTTCAGGACAGGTTTCAAAAAAATGCAAAAGTGAATAAACTATGGTAAAATTATTGAAGAAAGAAAAATGTTGGCAATAAAGTAATAGTAGTAATCAAATTGAAGAAATAACTCAATAAGGTAATGCTGCATAATAAATCAAATTGAAGATGTAAGGTAAAGCAAGCATAATAATAAAACAGGTAAAGGAGTAGAGGAACTTCATTACTGATGGATCATAAGAATAAAATGCCAGGGGATCCATCAAAAATCAGATTTAATTTGTTTTGACAGTAACACAGTCAAAAAAGGTACACATTTTGGAAATTCCAATGAAGCTCAGGACTCGGCCTATTCTCATGAACCTCGGGGAAAATGGCATGACACTTCAAACTGTTCCTTTACGAAACAATTAATGTCAGTTATCTCCACAGTGATACTTAATCTGCATTATGTTCCATAGGAAGCTTCCCTCATAAATTCATTTTTGATGAAAGAATTTAATGTTTAGTTTCTATACTCCACAAATATGATTAAAGGAGGTAACTAGCCTAAATTCTGGAAAGATATGTATACTTTGTTCCAAAGCAGACTAAAAGAAAATAACAAGACGCTCTTTTCTTGACCAAATAGTTAATGTTAGTTTACTTCCGCAAAGATACTTCTATTTTTGTTCTACATCAAAGTTTCCATTCAAAATTGACAAAAGGGTCAAACCATATTGGATTGGCAACCTTACCTTGTATTTCTGCAAAAATGTTGGATTTTCCTCAAAAAATCATTTTGGATGAAAAAGGCTATGCACCCCAATAGGATTAAATATGATACCAAAAACTAAGATACGGGTAACTTGGTTTGAAGGATCCAGAATGATTGCAAAATATTTACTGATGTCTATTGGGGGTGGCCTAAATGGACATATAGGTAGATGTAATGACAGATCCAACCAAAGTATATTAAAATATGTTATCGTGCTTGGAATGGAAGAAAGACTACTCCGGAGCTAAGTTGCTCGGACTCGGGTGTTCGATACGGGTGCGGAAGAGGGCGAATCCTTCATGATCTAATTTTTAAATGGATCCATGTATGGATACAGGTGCGGGGATTCGCCGAAAAATAATCAAAATATCTAAAAACAGATTGATAAAATCTAAATTATGAGATATTATGTAGAGAATTTGAAGAGAATCTTGGAAGGAGATTAAACGAAAAGGCATGACATAGAAATTTCTATATAAAAGGTATTCCATTTTCTTCAATTTCACCTGAACTTTTGTATTGATTATAAGAAATCATTGAAACCGTCCAATCTTTTCCCATCTATTTTGGTCAAAGTACCCAAAATCGGTTGACCAAATCGGACACGGATCCCACACCCATATCGTGTCGACACGGGTGCGGCACCAAAAGTGAAGAGCCCGAGCAACTTAGCCCCGGAGTTTGTACCACCTATTAACGAAATGTTTTAGTTAACACCTAGTGTAACGAAAGAAATCACCTTCACAAGTGATAACATTTTCTTTTGTGAGAAGGTAAACGTGAGAACATTTAAAAGTGAGGTAACTATCAATGAATTTTGTTCTTATTAGAAGAAATGAGATGGGCAAATGTAAGGGTTGCAACGATATAACAAAACAAGCTCGAGCCACCCAACACAAACTAGAATGCCCGAATGTGAAGAGAAAGAGTGAACGAGAAAAAAAAGGTAAAGAATTGTATGCAACCGAATATTCAATAGTGAACACTGAAAAACACAAACTAGCATTTATGGACAAACTATAAAAGGAGCGAATACGTGACTAAAAGCCAATCCATTGGAAGGAAATGATAACTTGCACTGAGAAAGTAATAAGTGAAGCTCTAGATGTGTAAAGACCATCATACCATAAAAATCTTGGTGGCAGAATGGAGAGATACAAAGAACTGTAAAAGCACAACGGGACTATAGGAACTTACAAACAGCAAAAGAATCCTTTAAAGAACATAGGAGAGTCAACAAAGAAGCTCATATGGTTGCACCCAAGGGTGTGGCCTACTAATCAATGAAGTGGGTTGAAAACCACAAGGTTCAGGTGCGCACATGTTGGATCGAACACTATAAGTATCATAAGAAAAAAATCAAAAAAGCTTATACGTTTTTCAAGGTAAAGCAGCTAATATGGTTATTTATTTATTTTTTATGACCGTGGTATCCGGACTAGCTTTCGTGCACCTCAAATAATTCCATGGGATAGCTATCACCTCTCTCCAGCAACAGGTGCTAGGTAACTCTGTCTCACAAACCTAGAACAGACGGGGAAGAATCACCCAGTGTTTTTGTCTCTACTAGGATTTGAACCTTATGGCTTTCAACCACTTCATTGACCACTAGGCCACACCTTGGGTGCCAACTAATATGGTTATTAGCGAAGCTATAGGTAAGAATTTAGAATATAAGTTAACATGATAGAGAGAGAAGGGTTAGATAAGGTTAAATTTATTTAAAAACTTCCAATGAGATAGTGAGATTAGGAGATACAAGTTTGATCAATTGCTAAAGATAA
Organism: Solanum virginianum; assembly: GCA_000787875.1. Classification (NCBI taxonomy): domain Eukaryota; kingdom Viridiplantae; phylum Streptophyta; class Magnoliopsida; order Solanales; family Solanaceae; genus Solanum; species Solanum virginianum. The sequence goes on from DF357232.1 coordinate 84,568, forward strand.
CTTACAAGGATTGAATTTTAAAGTATAACCTCAACTAGTGCAAGATTGAAGCATACTATGGTTTTTTTGAAAAGAAAGAATGATCTGGCACCATTAACAATACATCTCTAAAGTAACAAGCGTAGAATGCAAGTTAACCATCTAAAAAAAAATTGCATCACAGATAAAACCTTAAAAAACAAACAATATCACGAACAAAATCTTACCCTCATAGTGACAAAGAAATAGTTTTGAACACCCAAGGGATAAAGTACATGGACATGGGCAATATGTTCTTCCAAAAAGAGGAAAGAGATAAAAAGAACCTAACTCAAAAGGCAACAAACACAAGAACAGAACACAAGTATTATAATACAATAAACTCTGTATAGAAAGATGAATACATTGAGCAACCCTGACATTGTAGAAATGTCAAGAGGTCATGCAGGATATTTTCCTTGTCGTACAGAAGCTTCCTTTTCCTTTTCTTCAGAAAGATTTTGAGAATAATTTTTGAAGCCTTTCCAATGTTGTAATTATCGATTATCTGTAAAGCAATGTGAATGGAATAGGCAGTCAAAAAAATACTATAATCTTTCCCATCAAATAATCGAAAGAAGAGAACATCGTAACATATTGGGGGATCCACCAAGCACACAAATATGTATTCTTAAGCATGCAAATTATAGAATATACAGTGCAAACTAGTGGTAAAAAATGGACAGGTTGGGTTTATTTGGCCAGGTTGAATACGTATCTAACCCACCTATACTCTTTTAAGAGTGAAATGGGCGGTTATGAATACTAACCACCCATTTTAATGCAGGTCAATAATTAACTGTTCTGGTCCAAACGGGTTTGATCAATTTTATATAGGTGTAAGCAAAAATGTTCAAGTTTTATGCATAATTTACAATAAATACTTAAAGTGGAACTTAGATTCTACTTTACTCGCACATTCTACTGGATTTCGATCACAGCTTTGGTTAGCTCAAACCCTTCAGGCTGGCCTAGGGGTTTGATCTTAGGACTTCCATGTTGGAGGTCTCAAGTTCGAAACTCTTTGCTAGCGAAAGCAAGAGGTTTGTCTTCTGGGTCGAGCTTGTCGCACCAGGAAATTCCTTTCCTATGTGGTTTGTGAGCTATTGCGTTGTAACAAAGTTTTACCCTGGGCGTACCCAAAGAGTAGCAGCTGTGGGTTTCCTTTGTCATTAGAAAAAAACTTTGTTTAGCTCAAATCACTTTCAAAGTTCCAGAATTTTTATTTAGCCATCTTAGATCTTTGCATTCCATACAAGAGAGAAAATGTCGGCACAAAAGAAAAGTGATGTATTGTCTTTGCCTTAAAATAAATAGTTCACCCTTAAAATAAAACTCCACAACAACTGATATATCAAACACAGTGATGTATTGTCTTTGCCTTAAAATAAATAGTTCACCCTTAAAATAAAACTCCACAAAAACTGATATATCAAACACAATTAGAAGCGCTCAATTTCACCTTGAAGATCTTTCCATTTCATACAAGAGAAGACCAAGTCAGTGCATCAAGAGCAGCCGAGCATCATCTCTACCCTAAAATAGTTTGTCCTTATAACATAACTCTAGAACAATTGATAAATCAAACACATTTACACGAGCTCAATTTCATTAATTTTATAGCAAAGGAAAAGAGAAATTAAACAAAAAGGAAAGTCATTAACAAAGGTGCAAATCATTAAGTTTTAAAACATTGAGAGTGATGATTTTCGGTCTTGTTTGGCTCGAGTATAAGAGTAAAAGTAGTATATTTTGGTGATAGCATACAAACAGAAATATTAGTGTATACAGTTCACATTAATATAAATTAAATCCTCAGGCCATTCACATTGTTTCCGTTGTGCAACAGAGCAGAATAACGTATTCTACCACACAATTAGGAAGCAGCCAGTAGGTACCTACATTGTCTATTTCCACTGAATATGGGAATCAAGTCATTAAATCAAGAATTATCCACCACTAATTCTGTGCATTACTCTTTGGCTCCAACAGAATAAACTCTGTAAAGATGTTATACCTATGACCCTATCTGATACTTGAACACACTAATTGAAATGACAAGGTCTCATTTAAGCCTCAAAGAAGACATAAATTAAGGTAGGTTCAAGCTCGGCTCAACCCTAAAGCCACTAAAGCAATAGCTTTAAGCCCAAAAAATGAACCAAAAAACCCCAAATTCAGTTCGCTCAAATACGAAAACATAAATAAAAAAGAACAATAACAAATTCGACCGAGTAAACCAAGAATCAAAAGTAGATTAAGGAGATACATACATACACATACACAAAAGAGACAACCAGATCTGATGAAGGCGTTGTAAAATGTTTGTATTAATTGTCTGTATAATAACCCCAATAGCACACTTGAAGGAAACAAAATACCTAGGGCTTCTTTATAGGTAAAAAGAGTTATTACCAATATGGTAGATTAGTTATATTATCGGATAATTCACTATAGAGTTAATTTTTGTAATTAAAAGTATTACTAAATATTACAAAATATATATATATATTCTAATTGGGTAAGAGTACTGAGTGGATAACCAACATATTCAATAAAATAATGTCTTAATTTTATTTTTGAATATTTTTGGAATAATTTTAATAATTTAGGTAAAATTCGATTCTATGGAAAAAGTTTTCAAAATTATAACTATTTGTATTAAAGATTTGTGTTGTTACATTACATAGAATGATCTATTCATGTTTATTTTTATCTTACATAATATTACAAGAAATATTATACAATTAATGAACAAAAAAAATAATTATTAAATTATAATCAATTAAATATTTTTTAAAAATTTATGAGAAGAAAATATATTTAAAAAATCAAATAGATTAACTTCGTTAAAGAAACTTGACTTTAGGCTATATATTCTATTGAGTTGCGCCTGTTAGATTCTTTAATAAAGCTTGACTTCGATGCACGTTATTTTTTACTTCAAACAAGGGAATCCAAATCAGTGCAAGAGTAACATGTCAATTGTTTCCGATCCGGTGAGCACTTGATTGCATTTAACACATTTTGAATTCGTACTCGATACATTTTATTATAAGTTGAACCTATTTATGAAGTAATTTGATTTAAATTACTAAAATTGAAAAGAAAAAAATTCAGATTATTTGCTCCAATTAAATTAAAATAATGAAACGCATACCAATTAATCCAATTAATTTATCAGTCTTTCAAACTAAAGCAAAAAAAAAAAATCATGGAAGCAACTAAAAACGTTCGAAACAAGTTAAAACCAAATTTAAACCCTAGAATTTTTCTTAAATCAAGATCTTTATATATGAATTGAAAGAAAAAAAAAACAAAGAAAGCTAGAAGCAAACAAATGGCGTTAACGAGGAAATATAGAGAGCAATTATCATAATAGAGAATGAGTGAGCAAAAGAGCAGAGGTCTGTGAAAAAGATTTGTGTAGTGATGTTTGATGTTGATGAGAACGGAGCGATAAAAATCGATGATAAAGTGACTCTTCACAACTCTAATTGTTATCCATGCTAAAAAAATCTTCACAATTCATTTCATCCATTAGAAAATCTAAGAGATATCTTTTTCTAACAAGTGTCGTTACAATATTGAATAAGGTTGAACAAAAAATTATTCACCTTCACATTGCAATTTTAACTAGCCTAAATCCGAGGATTCTTTACCAAACAAGCAAATAATTAAGCATCCTCACAGGTTCAATTTATAATCACAGTAAATTAGATTGATGAGATTATTGACTGATTGAATATTTTTAAAAAATAAATATCGGAGCAAAGATATCCCTTACTGTTCTCCCTGATAATAATGTGAAAGTTTTTGGAATAAATGAAAAGGGGAAATGATTGAAAAATATATATATATAATGTGAAAGTTTTTGGAATAAATGAAAAGGGGAAATGATTGAAATATATATATATATATATAATGTGAAAGTTTAAATAACATGGCATTTAGTAAAATATGATATGATTACTATTGTCACTCAACCTATTCCTAAGAGATAAAATTTTAAATATCTTGGGTTCATCATCCAGAGTAGTGGCGATATTGATGATGATGTCACACACCGTATTGGGGCAGCATGGACGAAATAGAGTTTTGCCTCTGGAGTATTGTGTGATAAAAAGATACCACATAAACTCAAAGGTAAGTTTTACAGGATGGTGGTTAAATTGTTTTTGCTGTATGGGATGGAGTGTTGGCCAATCAAAAACTCACATGTTCAAAAAATGCAGGTCGCCGAGATGAGGATGTTGAGATGGATGTGTAGGCATACCAGGAGTGATAAGATTATGAATGAGACCATTCGAGAGAAGCTCGAGGTGGCCCTCGTGGCTGATAAGATAAGGGAAGCGAGACTCAATGATTTGGACATGTGCAGAGAAAAAGTACTGATGCTCCTGTTATGAAGTACAAGAGGTTGGATTTAGCATAGGGGTAGAGGTAGACCGAAGAAGTATTGGGCGAAAGTGATCAGACAAGATATGATAAAACTTGATCTCACCGAGGACATGACCTTAAATAGGAAGGAGTGGAAGTTGCGAATTAGAGTACCTGGCTAATAGGTTAGTACGGTTAGGTTGATGTCTGACCGTGGGGTATAGTAGGGTAGTAGGATTTGTCCGGTGTTGTCATTATTTGTCTTATATATGTCAATTGTCTCGAATTTACATATTATCATGTGTTTTTCCTTACTAGTCGCTCTTTCTGTTCCCTTTTCTCTTCCTTTCATATTTTCCACGTCTAGTTTATTCTGCTTATGGGTTTTTGCGACGAGCGTTCCCAGGAAACAACCTCTCTACCCATAGGAGGTAGTGGTAAGGTCAGTGCCCCCACTTGTAGGATTCCACTGGGTACGTTGTTGTTGTATGATATGATTACTATTTAATATTTACTACTCCCTCTGTCTCATTTTATGTGGCACCCTTTCCTTTTTGGTCCATCCAAAAAAGAATGTCATCTTACTTTAATTGGAAACAATTTACCTTCAAAATTCCATTTTTACCCTTAATGAAATGATTCTCAACCACACAAATATCTAAGAATGATTTTAGACCATAAATTTTAAAAGTCTTCATTTTTTTCTTAAACATCGTGCCAAGTTGTACGTAGGGCTTGAAATGAAAAAAAAAATGTTATTAAGATAAATAAAATAAAAATAGGCACAATGTGTGTGTAAATCATTCTGGTACTATAATTTGTTCACGAAATCTAAAAAGTAGTTGATAGTGAAGAAACAATGGAAGAGAAAGATTAAGAGACTGTTGTGTAACTTGAGGAGAAAGATGATTCATATGAATTGAGTGCACTTGAGTTACGCTTATAAATATAATTGTATCGTTTAAGAGTAAACACACACTATTTACATCAATTGGTTAAATGCGCACACATATATATACACATCTTGTGCCATTGATGGATGATCTTTGCTAATGAAAAATAAATGAAACAAATAATACTAAAAACTAACTCAAATTTAGAAAATGCCTATATTGTCTAAATGGAATAATTTCTTTAATTGAATAAGCTATGAAGGAAAATTAAAGATTATATTTCCCTAGATGATTATGAACACAACTAATTATCTTGAATTTTGATTATTTAACGTTATATAGCAAGAAATTCTTTTTTCGTAAATTTTTAGGTGTAAAAAGATGAAACGATTAACTCATTAATACCACATCGTTGGATACCAAAAGAGAGAAGAAGGCGAAGCCATATATAAAAAAAGGTGGTGCGACACGAATTCAAGTTACCTAGACGGGGCTAATGGGTGATCATGAAGGCCATAGCCTAGGTTGATGACATTCATTGCATATTGAAGGGGTGACAACCTATGATTCGCCTAAGTGGCAGAATCTACGTCCTAATTTTTTATAGAGGGGGCTGCTTCGTGTTGCCCCTGCCCAATTCTTAATCCCAATGTTTTTCTGGCCCAACTCATTGTTTAGTTTGGTCTCTGTGAACTGTCAATTGATTGCTAGTTTTGGCCCAACTCACTAGTGTAAGTTATGTCCATACACTGGCACATTGCTTATAGAAGATTATTAAGAACCAACTATCTTTTGGCATATACGTTGCATATGTATGTCGTGTTGTGTAGCGTATGTTTTTGTAATTTATACTATCTTAAAAAGAAAAACTCAAATAACATGTGAATTTTTAACTTGCACTCCAAATATTAATTGCTAATTTTACTGAACCCAAATGTTCCTGTCGCTAGGCTATGTCTTCAGTTCTCTAGCTTAGAAAGAACTCCACCTTAACTATTGTCAATTAGAATTATGTCATCCATAAATAACATATACCATGACATCTTTAATTCTCCACGTCAATTCATCTATCACCAAAGAATAATAATCGGCTAAGAATTGTTCCTTTGTGCAACCTAATTCTAATCAATTGGAAATTGCTTCAAGTCTCCTTCTATTATCTATACTCGAATCTTGACTCTATCATATATATCCTTGATTGCCTTAGTGTATGTAACACGGACTCTGCTAGCCTCTAATTTTTTTTATCAAAATTATTTTTATGCTTGATCAATGCAATCTACATTAAGGACAAGATGATGAATCTCATTTCGTTATAATCAACAAAAGTTTTGCATAAAACACTAACAATGGTGAGCTTTTCTGATAACATCAAAATCAAAACATCATATAAGGCACCAAAAAATGCAAAAACTTAATATTAATTTGAATATCAAAAATATTATATATATTTATATGATTTTATTACAAAATATTGTTACTTTTTTCATTACTGGGGTTACCTCACTAGTGGAAAATTATTTACAAAGATAATCAAATTAGCATGATATATTTATAAGTATAAAAGAGAAAATAAATTAACAGTATAACTTTCTTCTTACAAGGTAAAAAAACAATCGGACACAACATTTTCTAACTTTTTATTTTTATTTTCTTGAGTTGAAACTCAAATTATGGTTATAAAAAGGTAAATAATAATATATATTAAAATTGTCAAGATCAAGAGAGCCAAATTAGATGGGTCATGGCCTAACTCGATTTCTATATATTTTAACTAATTTTAATATTTTCCATTCCAATTTCAGTCCAACCAGGTATTGACATACTCCTCTGGGTTTTATCATCATGCCATTAGCAAGTGTGTACAAAGAGTATTAGTGGACACTTGACAGGCATCTGGATTGAAATCATGGCTAATTCAGTGCTATCACTTATGTATGTTCATGTGTGATAATGTTCTATAAAAGCATGATTATACTTTTTCACTTACACCTCTTACATATTAAAGTTCAGAAAGACTAGGGTAATAAGAAATTAGAGAGTTAAAATTTTTCATTCCCTTCTAACTTGTGGACACGAGCACCATTTAATATTATAAGTTCTTACCACCTTGCACACATATAGTAATAATATTTATCAAAGGGAATCTGTTTAATTTTAATCAATTTTCAATTAGGGACAAATCACTTATAATTAGCTTTGAGCAATTTGTCTGTCTTAATTGACGGCACATGATGATTTTTTAAGGGAAAATACTCTTAAATATAATTATGCAATTGAATAAAAATATCTTCAGTTGATCATAAAAATGTCTTATCGTCAATAATTTAATTCAAAAATATGTTAATTAATGGGTCAAAATATCCTTTTTCGCGATGAATATATTGTATATATATTTCCTTTTTAATCAAGTTTTATACATAATATGTGATTTTCCTTCGACACTAGAATTAATTAAGCACGTTATATATTACCAGGAGAATTAATAACCTGAGTGAATAAAATGTTGGGGTGGGCCTATATATGATGATGATTAATTGCGTGCACTAAGTAATAATTACGTAGTGAGACAAACATTTACATAGAATTATGACATTAAAAACTTGCTTTGTAAGCACCATTATTTTCCAGCAATTTCATTTCATCTTTTTTTTTTCTTTTCTGGTTGGTCCATTCCCTTTTTGCTTGTTTTCTTATGGACTACTTCTTCTCTTCATCATACTTTCCACCGCAACAGTTCCTTTTTTCCTCCCAATAATAAAATGATACATAGATTATATGATATATGAGTGGTTATTATATGGTAACAGGTAAGCACACGACTTTTAAAGAACTAATAAAATTGTCGAGCGTCATATATTTATATAATTGACACAAAATATAATTTGTAGTGAAGTGGACATTTTGCATAAGTAAACAAATGTTTTGAGTTCAAGATAACACAAATATACATTATTGAACATTTCAAAAGTTTTAAAAGGATAATTCCTTTAAGGAGAAAGAAAGTGGTGTATGGATAATCCAATTACCTACGTGAATATGGATTATACTTTGAGAAAGATGGATATTTAGTGGTGCTATCTTATGGGATGAGAATGACGCATAGACATTCAAATTTTGCAGGATTCTACGATTTCAGTCTTATTTTTTATAAAGGGTATTATATTTCTTGAAAACGCATCTTAAATATTTCATAAAATCTAGGAATATTTATCAAGAGATCAGAATAGGGCCTTAATGGAGAAACAAATTTGTACCCACATTGTTTATGAATAAAATTATATTTTTCATATTTTATTGGTGCTTATAATTTTTTCCCCATCAAATTTGTTGTAAACATAACGTAATTTTCTTTTGTATTAATTTTAGTAGATAAAAAGTATATATGGTATTCAATAATATTCAACTTTCTTTCTCAATCACTAATACCTTTAGAAAAGAAAAGAACATTTTGTGACAACTTCTTTAATTTCTGGACAAGAAATTAGAGTTTTAAACCTTTTAAATTTCTAAAAAGGCAATATACGTAAGTCGCCATGCATCCTATTTTTAAGAATTTATTTATTTATTAAAAAGACCTTCTATGTCTATACGGTTTTTATCCATTCCTTAATTCTTTTGAAAAAAAATATAGATATACTTTCTCCGTTTAAAACAGAATTATTTGATTTGACTTGACATGAAGTTTTAAAAAAATAAATAAGCTTTGTTTATTTTTGTAGTTTCAAACTAAAATTATGTTAAATGTACCAAACTGTTCTTTAATCTTATGGCTTTAAATAAATTACATGTCACATAAAAAATTAAAATATTTCCAAAAAAATTATTAATTTTCTTTCTAAAATAAATTAAAAGAAAAAATATTATTCTTTTTTAAACGCAAAAAATAATTTATGACGGTTTATATCCAATGGAATAGAAATTTTAGACAATGTTAAGCATTATACATAAAACACGATGTGATTAATATGGTTAACATGCGTGGACTATCCTTGAAAACAAAAATTTCCTCTAATACTCCTTTTAGTCTCTTTATTTTTATCTTTATGTCGATCTTTCTTGTTTAATTAGAATAGTCCTCGTCAATTTTGTTATTACAATTTCTGGTTCAAATTAAAATGTTAAATAATTTGTAAACTCACTCAGTTTAGAAGCTCAAAGGGGAAAACAAAAAAAATAAATTAGAAAAATTAGGCTAACAAAAAGGAAAAGACAATTACTCTAACACGCCATTTCCCATATCCTTGATCAAATTAAAATCCTATCATGAAAACATTAAACACATTACCATAATATATATTCAGTTCCATATACATGCAAAACAAGATATTCTAGTTGTTAAAAAAACACAAAAAAGATAGATGAAACAAAACATAGAAAATTAAGAAAAAAGAAAGGAAAAATCTTTAATTAATTACCATTAGTAATTTAGTACTAATATAATTAACCAACCACATCAACTTTGACAGTGCACGATAACAGTCGCCGGAAAATGGAGGTCAGAGCAGCGCACGATAGCTCTTTAGCCTTTTTAATCCCTTTATTACATTTTCTTCTCCTCCGGTCACCACTCTTTTTCTTTCTTCCATAACATTTCATTGATGTCTTTTCCTTCACGCACTCTTCTTCTCTTGAAAAAGTGTAGCTTTTTAAGTATAATTGCCTGCATGAAATACTGTCCACCACTTTTGGATGAATAATATTGTTGTTCTTTCTTGAACTAACGGATTTTATGAACTCCGCGTCGGATTCCGGCCATTTATAAAGGTTCATGTATGTGGCTCTTACCGGCACTGATCTCGCGGCAACAACGTCGTTAACGCAAGTTGATATGCAAGCGGAGGCCATGATCCTGATTTTCCGGCGAGCGTTGTATTATGAGTTGGAGACAAAGAGGATTAGGTTTTATAGGACAAGTATTGGTTTATGTTCAGGTTTTTGTGTGAAGGAGAAATATATAAGGGCCGAGAGTGTGTGTATATATATTAGTCAATGAAAATATTTGTCCAATCCATTCAAGTTTGGACGATTAATAAATAATTCATTCATTTATTAATCAACTCTTTTTGACTTACTAAATAAAGCTCATTTAAAAGTTTAACTTATCAGATTTATCAGATACTTTATATTAGTAAAACATAAATTTTTTCCCTCTCAATTTATATGAGTAATTTTACTTGATATATATAAAATTTAAAAAGAAAAGAAAGATTAAAATTTATGGTGTAAAATAATTCATAAATATGACTAAAAATTATTTCATTAAGGATAAAATAAATATTTCAAAGTTAAATTGTTATTAAATATAGGGGACCAATTAAAAAGAAAGATATAAAGTGGGACAGAGAGACTTATTTTGTTTTAGTATGTTATATGAAATCATATTAAATAAATAAAAATATTATTAGATATAGTTAAGTAAATTATAACAAGGCAAATAAATAAATTAAATCTCCCAACCAAAACAAAAGCAGAACAAGAAGGAAAAAAGGTTTAATTTGTTTGTATATATATATTAATCAATTTATTTTGTTCGATCCAAATTGATTATTTAACTTTCTTTAGGATGATTCTTCTTTTATTTTTTGTACTAATATATACATGTAGAAATGTTACTACTTACTTTTTCTTTTTTATATATCTATTATATTATTTGAGATCATAATTAAGATATACTTGGATTCATGAGTGATTGAATTATTATTCCTTCATGGGGTTTTATCATTTGGTTTGGTGGGTACTAAAGGGGTATAGATGATGAAAAAATGCAATAATTTGGCATCATTTAAAGGAGTATTGGTAGACAGACATTTTCAACATTTTAAAGGCAAAGCATTAAATTAAATTGGTCTTTTTTTATTAATGATTCTTTTACATAAATAAAAGTAAGGGAGACTTACATAAGTACTAGTTAAAAAAATTCATAAAATACTATTATTTTAAATTACATTATCTACAGACTACAATGTATCTTATAGTAAATGAGTAAATTAGGATAAATATTTTGGGCCTAGTTATCTTATGCGATAATAACTAGGATGTATATTTTAGGAATACATATATTGTAGACGATATAATTTAAAAGTTAAAAATTTGAAATAGTTGCATTTATTTAATTTTTAAATGGTAATTGTAACTTTTTAGTTGGATTTATGTAATTTCTACTAGAAACAAAGTTGTCTCGATATATGTTCGTTATTTAAATTGGGCCTTGTCCTAGTCCAGGCTTTTTCTTGTAACTAAAACTGGTGCACTATTCGAACAAAGAAGAAACTAATTCAGTGAATTACGTAACTAAATAAATATATGGTATATATTTATATTATATTTTGTTAGTTTGAAAAAAATATAATGTCTAGCTATAGTTACGGTTTCATTGCTACTTTCAATTTGACAGATATACATATTCAATTCAATAGATATACATATATAATTTGTCTCTCTCCATTTTTTGTCGTCTCTCGCTCGCCTTTCTTTTCCCTCTCCCAATCTTGTTTGCTAGATATGGAAATACATATTTATATTAGTTTTACATACACAATTATTTGGCAGATATACACACATAATTTGACAAATATACATATACAATTCCCCTCTCTCTACTCTCTACCCTCTCTCGATCTCGCTCGCCCCACTCCTATATACAATATGTAGCTACAAATTGTAATTTTAGCAAACTATAACTATTTTTTACTTTATTATGTTTCAAATGTTTGTTTTTTTTGAAAATTTCTAAAACTAATTTGCGGACAGTAAATAGATAGGCTTTATTGTTATACATTATCAAGTTGAAATCAATTATATGAATTTCTTTCCATTCATGTTGGTTACATGAATTATGTTAGCTATTCATGTTGTCAGTTCCAAACTCTAGAGCAAGATTACGATAGTAGGTTACAAATCAATGTAAAATTGGTCATCCACACTCATAAATTGACATTAAATGTAGTAAAATTCATGAATTTTCTATCCTTTAGTTTTATGGTGAGTAACTTATGTGTGCATATATTCCATATTTCGAGAAATTAAAATTTCTTGACTATTTAAACTAAAATCTATTATAAAACTAACACAATAATTTATTTATTCATTCAGAAAAATAAATAACCTAGAACATCAATTTTCCCATATATACTTAGAATTCCACGTGGAATTAAAGGTAGAATTCTGATCCACAAATTACGGATTTGGAGTT
>DF357232.1:97110-124379 GCA_000787875.1 Solanum virginianum
ATCCACAAATTACGGATTTGGAGTTTGGATATGGCTGTGACTTGGTAACAAACCAGCATGTGCTTTCTGGTAGTGCATAGACCTACACTGCTAAAGTATAAAGTTAGCTGCAACAAATAGACGTGCAACTTTCAACCTGAAATATAAACGTGTAGCAATTTCAAGATGTGACCCCAATTAAATAATGACAAAACACCTGATTAACCAAATATATACTATTTAAATATTTATTATAGCTGCGATCTAAATTAATTATTACTTGTCACTATAGCTTTAACTTAGGTTACTTGGGAATGTTTTGAATTTGTATAATTAAGCTCCCAATTATATAAATTTAGAATTTATTTAAATAAATCTAGAGTTCCTAATTGAATATGAAATTTATACTATGCTTACTCTAACTTGTATATAGTTATTATATTGATACATTTGATTTGTATAAGTTCTGAAAACAATCTTATAATGAAGAAATACAGAATTTATATATACTTACTCTGTTTGTATAATAATAGCAGTGAGTTGTACAAAGACATTTATATATTAACAGCAAATGTAAATTATACAAACAACTGCTATAATTACAATTACGTAATGTAACTAAAACTGTAACTATTTTAGCTTATCAATTCTCAAGACTAGAGTTATTTATGAAAATTGCACATAAATAATTGAGATTTAAGCCATTTAAGGAGGAAACGTTCTCTAATTAAAAAAAATCATAATCAAGATTTGAACTTGAAATTTCTAATTTAGGACTTGTTTGGCGATAGACAATGTCAAAAATATTTGGCAGCACACTTGGTAAATATTGTTTGGCTCTACAACTTGTCATTGTTTGAGAAACAATCTAAATTTCCAACTACTACGAAAAAGTATTTGGACCAAATTCTATTATTTGGAAAAGAAACAAAGTTGTCTCGATATATGTTCGTTATTTAAATTGGGCCTTGTCCTAGTCCAGGCTTTTTCTTGTAACTAAAACTGGTGCACTATTCGAACAAAGAAGAAACTTTTTTTATATACATAAAAACATCGATCAATTATAGTTTTGGACTAAATCTTAATCCTAATTCATTGTACAAAATATATGTAATTGCATAAATATATTTTTACAATTTTTATCCGAGTTTACTCTTGAAGTCACTTTCAATTATAAGTCGTAATACTAATTTTTAGCATACAAATCAATGATATTTTCTTTTATTTTTTTCTCCTTCTTTTTTTAAATTCATACTGTCACAATTTTTCACGAAACATGTTTATTATAATTGATAATTCAAAGTAACAAACTTACGAATATAAATTGTATTTTATTTTAAACATCAAACATTTTCCCCAAAACATACTAAAAAATATTTAAAAATGTAATGAAATACTAGCTAAAAGTGCTTGGAAGAATCATATTCCTTCACCTCAACTCTAGTTAATTAATTTGCCTAGGATTATCTATATGGGGACCAAGTTGAAATCTTTATCAATATGTTGTGTCAGAGAGGTCAGTGGCTTTCTTATGGAAAAGAAAATACAAGTAACGTGTACGATTGAGTATGGCCTAAGTAACAGTACATATCAAACCATCTAATTAAGAAGCAATTTATGAGAAGAATTAATGTTCAAATTATCAAATTAAACAGATTAAGTAGTGGTAGTATCTCTTAACATTATCAAATTAATATAACTAATTAATTAAATGCATGTGAGGACTGATCACATCACTCTTTGTCACCTTGAGTACCACATATTAACCCCACATAATAATTCAGCAATCTCGTGTTCCTTGTGATTGCTTTTATTATTATAATTAATTTATTAGTGGCAATTTAAATATATATAGATGATTTTGATCAAAACTATTAAATTTACAATACAAATGATCTGTTGGCTTCATATAGGAAATAATAACGGCTATTTCACTCTTGATAAAAAGCTATACAGCTCCATTATGGAGTCATTCAATTGGTCCCAGAGTAACTACATAAAATGTCTTTTGAGGGCATAATTCAAGTAACAATTACATCAACAACCTAGTATATATTTTTTTTTATAAGTGAAGTCATAAGGTATCCATAACAATTAACTCGTGTATTTTAAGGCAATCCTAAATTTTTTTAAAACTAGTAATAAGAAATTGACATGCTCTTCTATAGGTGAAAACTTATCCACGCTAAGTATTTAGAGGTTGTTGTTTGATGTGAATGATAAGTGTTAATAATTTCAGGATAAAAATATAGTTATTTTTGAATTGATGTTTGGTTGGTAAATTTGGGATAACTTATCTCCGGACTAATAAATAGTATCGGGATAAGTTATCCATCCCCGTGGGTGGTATAATAATCCCGGGATAAAAATGATAAATGACAAAAAAAAATCCTTTTACACCTCACTTTGTGTATGTATATATAACATTCACAACCTTCGTTTCTTTTTTTTGTGACACTTCTTCATATTATTCAATTGAAAAATTACACTATATGATATCATTTTTATTGACTAATTCTTATATTTTTTATATTTTAATTTTTCATAATCCATTTTTACTTTAACAAACTTTAAAATAAGATAATTTTTTTAAATTTTAAATGCATATAGTATTTTCATGGAAATGCACACATAATATTTAAGCTAGATAAGATGAGGGATTTATTTTAAAAATAAATATTAAATGATTAAAGCTAGCAAAGAAAATATATTAAAAAAAACTAATAAAGTGAAGGGTATTTTTGTAAACAAACAACATATTATTAAAATTTATATAACAAACCAAACACTCAATAACAATTAATCTCAACATAACTTATCCCATTATTACTAATTCCAACATAACTTAACCCATCATAACTTGTATTCAAATCAAACATCCCCTTACAGATTTATTTTAAAGATATATGACACATATCTTTACAAAAACACAAATAATTTCCCTTACTTTACATGAAATTGTAATTGTTATATACAACAATAATATATTCAATGTATTTCTACAAATTAGGTCTAAGGAGAGGGTAGTTTGTATCAAATCTTACTTTTACTTGTACAATATATAAAAGAGAGTATTTTCAAAATAGTCAAATAAATCAAGTTTGGGAAATAATTACAAATTGATGTTGTATAATAACAATAACAATATATTTAGTAAAATTTCATAATTAAAATTTAAAATAAAAAAATATACGCAAATTATTATCTCACAGAGATAGAAACGTTCCTTCCGAAAGAGGACCTTATACCAATTGACGTTGTATAAGCTTTGTAATTAAACTCTATGGCATTTTATGTAATAATTAGCAGAAGAATGCCCTATCTTATATCTAGATCCTTCAATTATGTTTAAAAAATTTCTTTTTTTGTTTTCATCTTACAACGGTCAAAAATCAATTTCAAATGGCCCGTAACAGCCACAAAATCTGAGCTTTTCTTCAACTTTATCTCACCTCAAGCGCATTTTACATACAGCTCCTCCTCCTCCTCCTTCAATATTTTTATAAAGAAAATAAATTCACCAAATATATCAGTCTCTTTCTTTTCAAATCACTAAATTCTCTCTCTAAAACATCGCCGTTCTTCTTCACATTGCAGGCGATTTGATCGTCGGTAAGTCGACGCCATTTCCTTGTCATTTTTCTGTATCTATAATGAATGCATATGCATCAATTGACGAATTCCTTTTTTTCTTTAATCGATGTTGTTATTTGAATGATGAATCTGTAGCATTGATTAGTCATTTTCAATTTGACGGTGAATTTTCGTTTGTATTTTTTCTCGATATTTGACGTGAAGATTTACGTTTTACCTTTCATGAAACTGTTTCAGCGCATTCGAGTTGGAAGCTTCTCTTTTGCTATATCAAGTTTTTGTTCTCAGATTTGGAATCAAGTTCAATTGAATTGAATCCGAGAATCAGCAGAAACGATTGTAGATCACTCTGGAAATGGAGTCATCACAGAGAAGAGGCCATGTTTCGCGGTCACCTTCACAGACACCGCGGTCTAGTGAAAAGGCTGTTAGAGATCTGCGATTGGCGGAAGGCAATATGAGTGGAAAGCATGACAAAGATAAAGGGGTTAATGTGCAGGTTATTGTGCGTTGCAGGTTAGTAGATTTAGTACATTTTGGAGCTTTAATGTAGGTTTAACTTACTGAATTGATGGAATTGTTGTGAAATATGCAGGCCATTGAGTGAGGATGAGATGAGATTGAACACACCAGCAGTGATTTCCTGCAATGAGGGAAGAAGAGAAATTTCTGCTATGCAAAACATAGCTAATAAGCAGATTGACAAAACATTTATCTTTGATAAGGTCTGAATATCTTTTCTTTGATCAGCACTGGTTCTATAATAGATATAGGAAGAAGGAACATGGGTCAAATAGAAGAATAGAGTGGATAATGTTTAAAATTAATTTGGTGTAATAACTCAGACACATTGTTTAGAGCAGAACGGATACGAGTATTTCATTAACTCCTCCAACTAGTTTGGAGATTAGGAGTATTTGCTTGCTATATTGGTTGAAACTGAGTGCTCATACTTCTGAGTCTGGTAAAAAAGGATTTTTTCGGGTACTGATGAAAAAGTAAATAAAGGCTGTAAAATTAGACATCTGCTGTCTTTGAGCTGACACTTACATTCTGCTGGATAATGTTGTCCAGGTCTTTGGTCCTAGGTCCAAACAAAAGGACCTTTATGATTCTGCAATCTGCCCTATTGTATTTGAAGTTTTAGAGGGCTATAACTGCACCGTTTTCGCTTATGGGCAGACAGGAACAGGGAAAACTTATACAATGGAGGGAGGGGGAAGAAAGAAGGTTGGTTGGCTGTTAGAGATCCATTTGCTTATACTACTTTCTTCTTTATAATAATACATTATAGTTCACCCCGTTTAGAATGGGGAATTTCCAAGTGATGCAGGTGTTATCCCACGAGCTATTAAGCAAATCTTTGAATTATTGGAAGCGCAAAGTGCTGAATATAGCGTGAAAGTAACATTTTTGGAGCTGTATAACGAGGAAATATCCGATCTTTTAGCTCCTGAGGAAAGTACAAAGTTTACAGATGACAAATCCAAGAAACCATTAGCTCTGATGGAAGATGGCAAGGGTGGAGTTTTTGTTAGAGGCCTGGAAGAGGAGTTAGTAAGCTCTGCAAATGAAATCTATAATATCCTGGAGAAAGGTTCCGCTAAAAGGCGTACAGCTGAAACTCTGCTTAACAAACAGAGCAGTCGTTCTCATTCTATATTCTCTATCACAATTCACATCAAGGAATATACTCCAGAAGGGGAAGAGATGATCAAATGTGGTAAACTGAATCTTGTAGACCTTGCGGGTTCTGAAAACATTTCACGTTCTGGTGCAAGAGAGGTGAGACAATAAAATTCTGTAATTCGTTAGCCATTTCATTTAGCAACTTTGTTAGTAAGAAAAGGGAATAGAAGATAAAGAGAGAACCAAACCACGGAGGGTGTAAAAGTTGCTTGGCAATGTCATAAATTTACTTTCTTCGGCCAACTTATCCTGGAAGAGACTTCTCAAGTTTTATTGGTTATTTTGCCCACTTTGATTGTGTTACTTCTGTTTACATTATATTAAGCTGTACTAAGATGATAAGACTTACTTTTGCAGGGCAGAGCAAGGGAAGCTGGGGAAATCAACAAGAGCTTGCTTACACTTGGTCGTGTTATAAATGCTTTAGTTGAGCACTCTGGTCATATCCCATATAGGTGCTTAAATATCCATATTTATATAATCATATTAGACAATATTATATGTATGAAGCTTTTTAACATACCCTGAGAACATTTGTTGGTTTGTCAGGGAGAGCAAAATAACAAGATTGTTGAGGGATTCATTGGGAGGGAAAACAAAGACATGTATAATTGCAACAATATCACCCTCCATTCACTCAATGGAAGAGACACTCAGCACTTTAGATTATGCTCACCGTGCCAAAAACATAAAAAATAAGCCAGAGGTCAGTTTTCTGGTCAATCAAGCATGCTTAAAAGATTTTTAGTTCAACGGTTCTTAATTTTTCTTTTTCTGTTATTTAGATAAACCAGAAGATGATGAAATCTGCATTGATGAAGGACTTATATTCTGAAATTGAAAGGCTGAAGCAAGGTTTTATACTGCTTTCTTCTTCTCTTTCTTGGATAGTAGTTGCTTTAAATTATTTAAATGTTTTCATTTCATGAATTTCCATTTTAATGCCAACAGAGGTGTACGCTGCAAGAGAGAAGAATGGTATCTACATACCAAGAGATAGATATCTCCAAGAGGAGGCAGAGAAAAAGGTTAGGGCCCTGCTCCACTGATCCATTGATTGGTTGAATTATCATTTAATCTTTTCTTATGTGTAGTCAATATGTTTTTTCCTCCTCTCTCAGGCAATGTCTGAAAAGATAGAACGAATGGAACTTGACTCAGAATCAAAAGACAAGGTATGCTACTGATTAATTACTCAGCTAGATTTTATTGATCATCCAGAACTCATAATTCATTACATTTTTGCCTACTGCAAACAGCAACATAAGGAGCTTCAGGAACTGTACAATGCTCAGCAGTTGTTGACCACTGAATTGAGTGGCAAGCTTGACAAGACAGAGGTATATGGAGTTCGGACCCCTCCTAATTTCAGTAGCTATCTTTTGTTTTTCAACTCTTTCTCATGGAGATTAGCTATATGTTGTATCTTTCAGAAAAAGCTTCAGGAAACTCAGCATACTTTGGCTGATCTCGGAGAGAAACATAGGCTGGCAATTACAACGATTAGAGAAAAGGAGTTTTTGATAACGAACCTTCTGAAGTCTGGTAAGCCACATCCTCTGTGCATGGTCAAGGCAGACTTTTTTGATTAGTCATCTTCAATTGCTTTCTGCCGAAATTGCATGTCTTTCATAGGATCAGCTTTGGGAGGAATATACTTTTACGAGGGTGGGCGGATAAAAAAAGGTTTAAGTGTTTCTTACAAACAATTTTGGGGATGGGGTGCAAGGTTTTAGTGATTCTTGCAAACAATTTGGGGGTGGGGGCTCATATTTTCTTAAAGGAATTACCAAAGTCATTGATGGAGACAGCATGTGGGAGTCTATGGGTTCTTTGGAATCATTTTACCTTTTGTAATTGTTGTATGAGATTTTCAAACGTATGTATTCTACCAGAAAAATCACTGGTTGAGCAGGCCTTTGAACTTCGAGCTGAACTGGAACATGCTGCGTCAGATGTCTCTAACTTGTTTGCAAAGATTGGTAGGTCAACATAAAATAACTAAGTCCGTAATGATTTTCTTTCTCAAAATAAAGGTGCTTGCACACACTATACTGATAATGGTTGATTTCAGAGCGCAAGGACAAAATAGAACATGAAAACAAAGTTCTCATCCAAAAGTTCCAATCCCAATTAACTCAACAGCTTGAAGTTCTGCATAAGACTGTTGCTTCCTCAGCCACACAACAAGAGCAACAACTCAAGCACATGGAAGAAGACATGCAGTCATTTGTGTCTACCAAGATTGAGGTATACTTGACTTATACCTGTTAAAGAAGACACTCTGCAATATTTCTGGGGAAAGACGGAAACTATACTTCTAAGATCTATATATGCTCCTACACAATTTATTGCTTTCATGATGTCATGTGTGCAAAGATTGAGGCATCCTTGGCTTATTAAGTTTAGCAGTTGGCCTTTTGCAATATTGCCTTGACAATGATATGATTACCAAACAAACCCCTCCTCCCTAGATCCTTTTAGAGAAATTTCAAAACTATGTACTTTTAAGATCCTTTTAGAGAAATTTCAAAACTATGTACTTTTTATAGTCTTGTACTCATGTTGATCAGTAAATCAGTATGGGTGTTGGTTCTTTTCAGGCTATGGAGGAGCTTCGAAGCCTCCTAGACAATTTGAAAATCATGTTTGGTTCTGGTATCAAAGCTTTAGATGGTTTGGCCGGGGAGCTTGATGGTAATGCTCACTCAACTTTTGACCGTTTAAACACTGAAGTTTCTAACCATTCATCTGCCCTCCGAGAGGTATGCCCTGTTCTTTAATTATCTGAGAAATTCCAGATACTATTTTCTGCTTATCTCTATTTCTTGTTTTTAAAATGTAGCTTTTTGAGGAGATCGCCTTTGAGGCCAATACCTTGGTTAATGATCTTCAAAAGAGTCTTCACAGCCAGGAGGAGAAACTAATTGCATTTGCTGCACAACAACGTGAGGTATCAATAGTTTCTATTTGTGAGCTCTCCCCCCTTCTCCCCTCTGTATATATCCCTCTTTTTTCCTTCCCAAGTTTCGGGTGATAAAGTTTGGATGCTTTTATAGGCTCACTGCAGGACAATCACAACATCAAGGTCATTTTCTCAAATTACTGGCGACTTCTTTAAGACTTTGGATATGCACATCTCTCAATTGGGAGATATAGTTGAAGATGCACAGACTGTCAGTGACCAGAAGTTTTCTGAACTTGAAAAGAAGTTTGAGGTAATAATGTCATCCATGTGCATCTCTCACTTAATTAAGGCCAATATGCTTTTTAGCTCCATTTTATATGGATATCTGCCTTTTTCAGGAATGTGCTGCCAATGAAGAGAGGCAAATCTTGCAGAAAGTGGCAGAACTTCTTGAAGGATCAAATGCTAGGAAGAAAAAATTGGTATGGTCTTTTATTTATCAGATGAATGCAGCATAATTTGTTTCACCAGTTGAAGAAAGGCATACAATTGCGGCTAAAATTTTCATTATCCCTAAAACTTCATTGATCTACGAATATGGCAAAAAAGATGCATTTTCTTATAGTCAAGCAAACAAAACACAGGGTGACAGCAATATTGGCTCTTTATATAAATGACAGCATTTCGTTACCTTGAATTTTGTTTCTAGCCCAAGTACTCCATTTATAAGTGATAAGAAGAATACATTGTGGATCTGGGAGGACAACCATTGACTTGTTACTTTTTATACTTAAGTACATTGTGGATCTGGGAGGACAATCGTTGACTTGTTACTTTTATACTTAAGGCTGCGAAAGCTAATTAGATTTCTTACTTGGTTTGCTCTAGGTTCAAACTGCAATCAACGACCTCCGAGAAAGTGCTTACAACCGAACCAGCAGACTAAAACAGGAGATGTCAACCATGCAAGATTCAACTACTTCAGTCAAAGACGAATGGAGCAATTATATGGAAAGGGCTGAATGCCATTATCTTGAGGATACTGCTTCTGTGGAGAAGGGGAAGAAAGAGATGGAGGAAGTGCTACAGAATTGGTATGTCCTCCTAGCGTATGTTGTATCACTTCTGAAGAGAACTTTGTGTTCTTTTCATCTGTTTGAAGTTTTTATTGGCCTCTCTGCTTACTTGAATATGTACTATGCAGTCTGAAAAAGGCAAAATTGGGTGCTGAACAATGGACGAATGCTCAACGCTCTTTGATCAGTCTAGAGGAAAGAAATGTTGCATTTATGGATAGAATTGTTAGGTCGGTTGATTCACTTGTCATTCAAGGCTTTTGCCTCATATTTCCAATATTTCACTTGTTGTTTACTGTGAGCTTGTACCTTTTTTTAGTGAAGGAATGAATGCAAATGAAGCATTGCGTGCACAGTTTTCATCTGGTGTGTCAGCTACTCTTGAAGATACTGATGTTGCCAGCAGAAAACTTCTTTGTTCCATTGATCGTACGTTATCAAGCTTTTTATACACATATATTAATGACTTTTGCTGGCTGTTTGGTATCATCCAATTTACTAAATAAAATTCTGCAGATTCTTTACAACTTGACCGTGATGCTTGTGGGAATCTTGATTCCATGATTGTTCCTTCTTGTGGAGAGCTGAGAGAATTGAAGAGTGGACACTACCACAAGGTTGTTGAGATTACAGATCATGCAGGACAATGTCTTTCACAAGAGTACATGGTAAGGACATTGTGTCATATGAGAGAAAATCTATGTATGCTGTTTGGAATGATAAGTACGTTATACTCACGTACTTCTTTTCTCCAAATCTTTGTCACTTGTAATAGGTCGATGAACCATCTTGCTCTACACCGAAAAAGAGAGCTTTCAATATACCAAGTGCTGGTTCCATTGAAGAGCTCAAAACTCCTGCTTTCGAGGAGTTATTGAAATCATTTTGGGATGGAAAATCACTGAAGCAAAATGCAAATGGAGATGTAAAACATATTGCAGAGGATGCCCATTCATTGAGAGATTCAAGACTTCCTCTCACTACTATTAATTAGAACTACAGAAATTAGACATCATAGGATTATGGAAGAAAAGCTGTACATAAGAATTTACCTACATGGATGAGTGAGGGATAGCTTAGCGGTAAGGGCCCTCCACCTCCAATCCTAATTGGGGGTTCAAGTCATCAAGGGAGCAAAGTGGAAGCCATTGTTATGCTTCTTGAGTAGGGGAAGTTTGAATGTGGTTTATTACCATGTCCAAGAAAGAAGAAAGAAAATCTCCTACATGTAATTGGTGTTAGTGTATCCTATTCTTTAAATTATTTGTAGTGATTCGGAAGAGTTCCATTTGTTTCACCTCTTGTAGGAAACAGAATTGGGAGATTCCTGAGACACTGACAGAATATGGTAAATGAGTTGCTTTGTGGTGTCTCTTTTGATGTGAATAATAGTTCCTAATCTTCTTACCTGGTAAGTTCTTTATATTCTAAAGTCAAATGGTTTCAAACTGCAATTGAGGAATTGGCTCGGAAGGATTTTGGTTCATCGTGAGGTCCTAAGTGCACTATCTAACTAATAAAGCCAACTGAATCTGCTTATGTTACATTCCATCTAGGCCGTTATTAGTCTTTTCATTTCTTTTAATTCATTTTGTTGGAACCACTAGTAATAGCAGATCAACATGCCAGCTAAAAGCACGAACTCAAGTCCCTCCCTAGTGGTCGAGTTACTCCCTTATCATGTGTATTATGGTCTGAATGTGGATATGAGGGTAGGGACGATAGCTTCTTTCAATGTTTTAGCCTTCGTGTGAACTGATATGTGTGTCTAATATTAACTAGTTTATAGCGTGCAAATTTTCAAGTGTCAAAATTATCTCAAGTTTGGATGTATCATAGGAGCTCAGGTACACTCAACGTGAAATCCTATTTTCGTGCACAACCATTAAAAAGAGACACTCAAATAAGCAAAAACTTCAAGATTTCTTCGAAGTAAGATTCTTACATAATGTCGAAGTTTGAATTGATAAATCAACCTTAACCTCAATTATTTTGATGTCATATCTAATATTCAAAGTTTATCTTTGATTTGATACTGCTCTCATGCACCGATCGAAACAAGGCTTTACCCCGAAATATCCAGTCAATTCTTGTGTCTTTCAGGGAGAACTAACTATGTTCAAACTCCAGTTTTTCATGTTTTAGTTAGGCATATATTTTTGTCCAAATTTTTGACAGTAGTAGTAGTAATTTTTCAATTACCTTTGATATGCTGATCCAAAAAGTGGCAAGCCCATCTATTTTGCCTATAGAATTGTCAAAACCACGTTGATGTTGAGATTGTTTTTTATTCTAAAAATATTCCAAAACCCAAGAGCATAAAAAACAAAAAGATGAAAAGAAAAAGCAGGTGGAGGACGACGTGCTTACAAGTAAGGATCCTGAATGACTACTTTGTTGCAATTAATTAAAGAATCGAACCACGTCTAAAAGATCCCCTCGAATTTCTGTCCTAAGCAAAAATTGTAACATTTGATAAAATATTGAACAAATTTAATCATATCATCTGTCTCTAGCTTGGTAGGAATGAACCAACAATTTAAATATTGTATTGACATTAATGAATAATGAACAAATTGCAGTATCTTATATATAAATCCAGTCTTTCACTGACTAAATTATAATCCAACTACTCCACGGCTCTTGAAAAAAAAAAATATATATTCAATTAACTCAAAAAAAAAAAAATTAACAGAAATAAGACTTTCTCCATTGAATAAAATGTGCTGTTTTAGTGGGGGACACTATGGTTTTTAAAAACATTGTATTTTTCAAACAACTGACTTAACGAACTCTTTTCTATTTTTCATCAAAATTTTGTGAAAAAACAGAGAAGAAGCTAAGAGAATCATAGAGTATGGTGCCCATTGACGATGGGGATTTATCTCGAGACAATTCAGTGAAATGGATTCTTGAAAATGCTGAAAAAGATAGTACGACCGATGTCCAGGATAATAAGCATGGTGCAAATGGTTTACAAGAATCTGCAGACCAAAAATCTGTCAAGAAAAGTTTCAGCATTTCAAGAAGAAGAAATGGCGTTGCACCAAGAATGGGGAGGATGGAATCAGGAGCATCTAGAGGGCTTAAGAGCTTGCGGTTTCTTGACAGATCAACTACAGGTAATGAACTGTGTAACCCATCTCATTCAAAAAGTTAGTATGTTTGAGAGTATGCTTTTTATTTATTTAATTATGTTTTCATCCCTTTTGATAATGGAATGTTGTTTGACTTAACTCAGGATCTCCGTTTGTCTTGATACCATATTGAATTACATGATGGTATAGTCTAAAAGCTAAAAGCTTTAACTTTTATTTACTTAATTATGTCTTCAATGACAGGGAAGGAGGGAGATGCCTGGCGAAGTGTGGAGAAACGATTCAATCAAAATGCAGTAAATGGGAGGATCTTCAGAGAGAAATTTGGGACTTGTATAGGTATTCTTGTCGAAACTTCTATAAGAAACAGGAATTTCATATAAAGCTAGTTTTAGTTAGAGAAGAAAGTAGGACTACATGTCTATGTTTTTGCATAACAGGAATGGGAGAAAGCAAGGAATTTGCTGGAGAATTATTCGATACATTGGCAAGACGTAGGAAGATCAACACAGAAAATGGTATAACAATAGATGAAGTGAGAGGATTTTGGGAAGACATATCAACTCAATCTCTTGATGCAAGGCTTCATATTTTCTTTGACATGTAAGAGATTTAATTAATGGTTGATGAAAATTAAAATCCGTCTTTCTAAATGACTAACGATGGTGAATTATCACAGGTGTGATAAGAATGGTGATGGGAAAATATCAGAGGAAGAGGTAAAGGAGGTGAGAAAACTTTTCTTGTAAACAGTCTTCTTCTCCTTCAACTTCCACAAATTTTTTAAATGCATATATATTTTTTTCTCAAAAAGGTTCTAGTGATGAGTGCCTCGGCAAACAAATTGTCGAAATTCAAGCAACATGCAGCGACATACGCAGCTTTAATCATGGAAGAGCTTGACCCTAATCATTTGGGATATATTGAGGTAAGGATGGCACTAAAGTAGTTGTCGTTTTACTGTTATTGATGGTTTAATTTTCTTGGACCTCGAACACACCAGTCACGCTTCTAGTTTCCAGCTTTCCATTACAATCATCATACTGATGATAAATCTCCTCGTGATCTGCCATAAGAATTTATTAGAAATGAATATATGAAAATTCTTTCAGAGGAAGAGCTTCATTGTGTGGTGGCAAGGGTAAAAATAGCTTTCTTATTTAAATTCCACATTTTTCTGCTTAAAACAGATGTGGCAACTTGAAGCTCTACTAAGAGGGATGGTGGGTTCAGAAGAAGGGGAAAAAACCCTGAAGAGATCACAAACACTAGCGAAAACCATGATACCGAAGGAATACAGGACTCCAGTCAGCAAATTCATGTACAAAACATCAGAAAAAATACAAGAAAACTGGAAAAGAATATGGGTCCTGTCGTTGTGGTTGTGCATCAACGTGATACTCTTCACTTGGAAGTTCCAACAATTTAAAAGAAAATCAGCATTTCAGATCATGGGATATTGCGTTTGCATCGCTAAAGGTGCAGGGGAGACTCTTAAGTTCAACATGGCTTTGGTTCTTTTTCCTGTATGCAGAAGAACTCTTACTAAGCTCAGAGAAACTTTCCTTGGTTCAATATTTCCCTTTGATGATAACATCAATTTCCACAAGATTATTGCATTGGGAATTGCAATCGCTATGTTTATTCATGCACTTTTCCATACCAGCTGCAATTTTGTGAAACTAACAACATGTCCACAGAGTAAATTTATGACATTTCTTGGAAGCAACTTCGATTACCACCAACCGAGTTACTTGGACCTGGTGGCATCTATTCCAGGCGTGACAGGCATTCTGATGACACTTTTCATGCTTTTCTCGTTCACATTGGCTACGCATTCGTTCAGAAGGAACGTCATCAAATTGCCATGGCCTTTTCATCATTTAGCAGGATTTAACGCGTTTTGGTATGCACATCATCTGCTGGTCCTCGTCTACATCCTCTTGATCCTCCACGGCTACTTTATATTCCTTACAAAAGAATGGTACAAAAAGACGGTATGTATGTCCACTTGGACTTCAAAAACATTATGACATTTCCTAACTTTGCAGTTGAGAGAAGAAATCCAGCTACTGCATAACTTGAAAAATGCACACATATCAATCATGTTGTTTCGATATGATTATGGACGTTTAGTTATGATGATTGAGCAATCAGAAATATCTTTGTTCTGCAGACATGGATGTATCTTGCAGTTCCACTTCTTGCATATGCTACAGAAAGAACCCTCATCGTCTACGAGCACAGCTACAATGTCAATATCATAAAGGTTTTAGCTTCAAACAATCTTTATATCGATTCATTAATTGAAGAAACTTTCTGAATTCAGCTTTGGTGTTCGATGCTAAAATATTGCAGGCTGTCACATATACAGGGAATGTACTAGCATTATACATGAGTAAACCGATGGGATTCAAGTATAAGAGTGGAATGTACCTTTTTGTTAAATGTCCAGATATATCAACCTTTGAATGGTAATGAAAGAAAAAACTATGCAATGATCAATTACAGATCTAGACGTCTATTTGCGCTAAGGAACTTTATTATTTTTTACAGGCATCCATTCTCGATCACTTCAGCACCAGACGACAACTATTTAAGTGTCCATATACGTACATTGGGAGACTGGACTACAGAGCTTAAAACCAGATTTGAAAAGGTAATAAATTTGCCAAACTCGCTTTTCCAGATCATTTCAGTTTCTATTCAATGAGTTCTAGAAGTCTAATGAGCTAATACTAACAAAAATTCAACAAATTGGTCATCATCCATATCATTAGTCTTTTGAAACTCTATAATTCAGATAGCCAATGAACTAAGCTACTGAGATTTCCTTTCTTTCTTCTACTTATTTTTAGCTTGTTCTGATTCTGATAAGCGCTCCTTTTTTCAGGCCTGTGAGCCTCAAGTAGCACAATCAAGAAAGGGAAGTCTTGTTAGAATGGAAACTAAAGCATATACAGATGTTGAACAAGCTCAATTAGAGTACGTTGCCATTCTATGTCTACTGATTTTCATTTTCATGAACCATAATAGACCTTATATTTCTCTTATCTTTTCTGATGTAGATTTCCGAAGATCATGATCAAAGGACCTTATGGTGCACCAGCTCAGAACTATAAGAAATATGATATCCTTCTACTAATTGGCTTGGGAATAGGAGCAACACCATTCATCAGCATTTTAAAGGACCTTCTAAACAACGAATCTCAATCTGTAAGTCCACGATTTAAATTATATACACCGATAGTCTAACAATATACTTTAACCTATAGTAACACTCAAGCATTACTAATACTATCAGTGTACATAAGTTAAACTATTTTTCTAATTAAGAACGAGTAGCGATGTGAAAATGAAGACATAATGAAAAATCGAATTACAGCAGAATCAGCAATTTGGTGAATCATCAAGTAACAAGAGAGGTCCTCACAGAGCATATTTCTATTGGGTGACAAGAGAACAAGGATCATTTGACTGGTTCAAGGGTGTTATGGATGATATTGCTGAATATGACCATAATGTGAGTTGATTAATTTTCAATAACATTGGTTTCCTCACTTTAATAAAAACATAATTTGAAGTGATATTGCACTTGTATTATACAGGAAATGATAGAAATGCACAACTATTTGACTAGTGTTTATGAAGAAGGAGATGCTAGATCTGCACTTATTGCAATGGTGCAATCACTACAACATGCTAAAAATGGAGTTGATGTTGTCTCCGACAGTCGGGTATATATCAATTTAACTCATAAATTTATACTCTGCATCGAAAGTATTAAGTTCAGATGACCTTACACCCTTAAAATTTATGTCAGTATACGTAACTTAAATTATTGATTTTAACACTTACTCTGTCACAGATAAGAACACATTTTGCAAGACCAAATTGGAAAAAAGTATTCTCCCGGTTGGCAGCAGCCCATCCATCTTCTCGAATTGGTAAGCTTTAATTACACCCTCCGTCCATCTTTATTTATGAATTATACTATTTTGGAATGTCCAATAATACTTGTTCACTTTGTGAAATCAATACATAATTTTACATATAGTTTATAATTTACCCTTATCATTAATTATAGTCATTTCTCTATAAAAATTTTCAAGACAATATATTTATTATATTCAAAAGTGATTTAGTAAAATTACACTATCATTTATCACTTTTTAATTCCTATGTCAAGTCAATAAAGAATAAGTAAAGATGGACGGTGTGAATGTGCTTTTCTTTTTCCTTGTCTTAAAAAGAACATATGCTCCAATCTTAACTAATTTATGTACGAATAGTTTATTTGTAAGTAACTAATTTTTGAAGTTGAGTTATGTTCAAAGTGTAATATTTTTAAAGTGAATTAACTCTATAATGATATATCTATTGCAGGGGTATTTTATTGCGGAAGTCCAACACTTACGAAACCACTTAGAAGGCTGTGTCAAGAATTTAGTTTAAATTCATCCACACGCTTTAATTTCCACAAAGAAAATTTCTAAATATATATATATAGTGGTTTCACATATTGAGGCTTCACTGAGGTGTGAATTATAATAATTTCCTGTATAAGATTTTGCAATTTTATTATTTATATACATATTGTTGCTTGATGATACGGAGTATGTATTAGTGTGAGAAATTTTGGGCTATTTTGTCATTTCTAGTTGCGATCCTTAATAAAACAAGAAAAAAAATTGTCTTTCAATCCCTTGATATGCTTAAGTAGACAAGCAAAAATAAAATTTTATTTTTTAATATAGTGAATAAATATAAATAAAACAAATTGAGTCGTTTGAATTATTTTTAACAAGCACAATAACTAAAAATGGAAGAGATATTATTTCATGTGTTTCTATTTATAGATATCGTTAGGTCCACATATCGGTTGATGAAATAAGTTGGTGATTTTTAATATGGTATCACACAATACTCTATTTTATGGGGCTGCTCTTTGAGTTTGTTAAATTCAAAAATAATTTTTTTCACATGATATCAGAACTAATTATTATCATCGGTCCCTCTTTGTACGTAGGCCTTACCACTATCTCATAGAGATAAAGAGGTTATTTTTGAAAGACTAGACTCTCATAAGTATATTTAGAAAATCAAATATTGAACACGTACAAATATTAGAAAGTTGATTAGAAAGCTAATAAGATGGATGTTTCTAACTCACATAACACCACAAAAGCTAACAAACATACAATACATGAATCAAATTAAAGTACATTCTTCAAATAATATATAGTACTAGCTAATGTGATACATATAAATTAAGCAAATTCTAATCCTTGAAGCCAGTTGTTGTAACAGGGAAAAGTTGTAATGTTTTTAAAGGTCTGTTATTGTTGCAATGGACAATATTATTATTAGAAGAACCTTCATGATGTGCCATCAACATCAAATCCCTACCGTTGCTTCTTATCATGCCATTCTTCCAGAGGTACTTCATCATTTGATCATAAGTTGATGCATCTGTTCCTTCAACCTACATAAAGGACCACAAAATTTATAAAAACATAGATCATAATCTTTAAAAATATATTTTCTTTTTTGCTTCTTGATTTTGTGTCTAGTCTAATATTGTCATATAAATTGGAACGGTGGGAGTAATTCTTAATTATGATGAAATAATTTTTAAGTGAGAAGGAAACTTGCACCTGGTATTTATACTAAACCACCTGAATTTAATATGATTAAGTGATAAACTTAGGTGGATCTGTATGTCACTCTCTTGCTCTCAATTTATGTGATACTCCCTCCGTTTAAAAACAAATGTCATGATTTGACTTGACACAGAATTTAAGAAAATAAACAAGACTTTTCAATCTTGTAGTATATCAAGTGAACCAATATGCCCTTTAATCTTGTAACTTTGAACATGTCACGTGGAAAGTTAAAACTAAAGTATGTTGCTAAAAAAGACTATGTGTCAATTTTTTTTAAACAGACTAAAAAAAAGTAGGTCATTCTTTTTTAAAATGTAAGGAGTAATATTGTCTTTTTAGTCAGTTTTGTTTACATATTTGGATGGGGAAGTACTACTTATAATAGGTTCACGTGAATTCAAAAACTTTTGTTGAAACCCTGTTTATATATAAATCTGCTAACTATTACTATAAGAACAATATATCCAGTATAATCCTACAAGTGAGCTTTGAGAAAGAAGAGTGTACATACGTAGACTTTACCCCCGTGGGGAACTAGGATTTCAACTAATTAAGGGGGTTCAAAATTTGAAAAAACAAACAAACGAATTAGTCAAAGGGAGTTCGACATCTACTATATATGTGGATGAACCCCTAGATTAAAGGTGGTTGCACCCCTGTTTATCCCTATCTTTATGGGGTAGAGAGGGTAACTTCTCCAGTAGACCCCCAACTCAAGAAAATCCACTAGTTAAATATCTATAAATATTCTAGTGTAAATTAAGTCACAGTGTTGAGGTCATATGATAAAAATAAATCCATAAACTTCAAATCATAAATCCACCTCCAGATATATATGTTACGTTATCCTCATACTAGTATTTAATTTGCATGGACGTCACACTCAAAACACATATACAATATCTATGTACGTGCTAGGGTATAGTAGTAGAGAAACATTACTGTACCTGATGAAAAAAAATAGTAGGAGAGTTAGGGTATAGTTGACAATTCACAGAAGGAGAAGAAGATGGAGGAGGGTTTTGCTTTTGCTGTTTTCTCATTTTTTGCCTGTCTCTAGCTTTGTGATTTTGGAACCAATAAAACACATTCTTCCATTGAATCTTTCCATACATAGAAAGATGGGAAGTAATCATTTGTACTTGACATGAATTTGGATTTGTCATTCCTTTTTTGTACATATCCTGTAAGATCATCAACTGTTGTGGAGTTGGTTTCCACCTAGCTCTAGCCATTTCAGACTAACAGAAAAGATTGATCTTGATGTTTCCCTTTTTAGGGTTTAATATTATTTTATAAAAAGAATTGTGTCTGTTTGTTTGTAAGTAAGCAGTACTATAAATAGATAAATGAAGGTAGACGTAAGTCGACTGGAATAAGTGGTCATGCTGGTGTCATACAATGATAGAGGCAGAGTAAATTGGACCTACTCATTTAATTGGGTTGGTTGTTCATTTCTAATTATGGTCCGTATGCGTTATTAATACTTGAAATATCTTAATTTATATGACTTATTTTTTTTAGTCAATCACAAAAAAATAAAAAAATCTTTAGTATTAATTTAATTTTCAAATATTTAATATGCTCATAATAAAATGATCTATAGTTACATAAATATTAATAACTTTATTTGAATAAAAGAAATTTTAATCAAATTTTGTATTGAGTCACACTAGACCCGGAGAGAGGGAGAAGGGAGTAACTCATTTCAGAGACCGAATCACGCAAACTCTTAATTACACTTGGGCCTAGTTAGATCCATTTTTTATTTAGAAAAATTTACTTTGATGACTATTTTTTTAAAAAAATAATTATTTATTTTAGTGATTTTTTATTTATTATTATTTATTATAGCAATATTGTGATAAATTGCATTTGTATTAAAAGTGAATTATGCATATAATATAAATATATTATAAGTGTTTAAAAATACTTTATGCTTGTTTGTTAAGAGATCGACACAATGTGTATTAAAATATGTGATAAATGTATTATCCATCAATAAAACTTGTATTATATATGTTGTATAAATAGATCTGTATATGTACTAAAATTGTATTATAAGAGGTCGTTTGACATAGTGTGTTAAGAAAAAATAACACATGCATTATCTTTGTGCATTACTAGTACCTCGTTTTTTATACTCTTTTTCAACCTATATTAGTTATACACTCTGTTGTGTATTAAGGTGTGTGTTACTAATACCATGATTTTTAGGTATTAGTAATGCAATGATTTTAATGTCTGCATTTAGCATGATTAAAGTCCTAATTGTCCCTCAAGGTATTTTCTTTTACATCTTTTCCATCGTAATTGTGGAGGGAATCTTTGTAAATAATTTTTTTATGCAATGCATGCTGTTTTTAATGCATCAAACCAAACAATGCATAAAAATATTTCATATATAATTAATAGAAGCATAATTAATACGTGCATTATTAATACATTCCATTTAGCTTTATTATTATACACTCTACCAAATGACTCCTAAACATATTATAAGTGTTGAGTAAAAATATTTTTTCAATATAGTATATCTATATAAGCTTTGTACGCCGGCCTCATTAAATATACTCTATAGCATTTGGTACCCTTCTTTCCTTGTTCACATGATTAATTAAGAGGGAATTTGCATATAACTTTTGTTCACATGCATATTTTGCAATAGAATGAATCCAGTTTTAAATTTGTAAATTTATAACTAAAAAATTATATTATATTAAGACGTCTTAATAGACTAATGTACATGACAGTGCAGTTTGACCGCTAATTAGTATGCAGGATCGGAGGGTACGAAACATATTAACTAGCCTCATGTACACATATATAATTTGAGACAGTCAGAAAATACATAAAATAGTTTTTAACTTCATATGTACAGTACATGTAATATGATGTATAACTTCGTATAAACTTATATATGAAATGTGTAATATATATCAAAAAATAATACTGTATAACAATCTTTATACACCAAATATACAACATTATACGCTTATTCTAATTTTGTAAAATGTTTTATAATGATGTACAATGTTGTTTATGGTAATTTGGATTCAAGGTACTACAAGAACAACATTTATCAAGCTCAATCAATTCAATATTCTAGATTCAAGGTACTGCAAGTTTTTTTTTTTTTTTTTAATAATAGTAATTTTTAGTTTCACTCAATTGTTTTAAAGTAAGATTTTTCAAATTTGAGTTGAAGCTTGAGCCTCGAAACTCCTTTAATGAAGTTTGACTCTCCCAGCAACAAGACTTTGAGAAAAACGGATGCACCTTCTTTTTAGATTGATACAATTAATTGTATTTATATATTATAAAAATTATATGTGTACTAAAAATATGCGATACACCTATTATCAAATTATATTTCCTTCGATTGATGCACATTGATATAATCAATTGTATTTATGTATCATAAAAGGAATTGCATTAAAAATATATATATATATATATATATATATATATATATATATATATATCAAACTTATATATGTATCATAAAAAAAATTGCATTAAAAATATATATATATATATATATATATATATATATATATATATATATATCAAACTCTATTTATGTAGCGAAAAAGAATAAAACATGATAAAACTATTATAAAACAATTGTATTTGTGACTTTGTGTTTTTTTTTCTTTTGGAGTGAATGCATATTCAAACACTGTATCAATATTTCTTTTTCAAACAATGATACAATGTGAATCTATTAAAATCAATTTTAAATCCTAGTACCTTCAAAGAAAACTTAAATTAGTTTATTAAATAATCAATTATCCTACCAATCTCAATTTTAAACTAGTATATTTTCACATTTATATTTACAGAGAACTTTACTTATAGTCAACTCTTAATAATTATTGGAGTACTCTAGCTAATTATTGTTGAGGGGTGAATAATTCTTTCACTTCAGAACTTTAGTACTTAATTGAAGCACACCTAAATCTAGTACTGCTTTATTCATCTTTCACTTTGCAAATTTTGCATCAAGCAGCCCTTTCCGCAGTCATTTGAGGCGGCTCATTAAGTATGTGTGTCGTGTCCTACTAATTTATTTACCGCAAATCCTTTCAAAACTTAAAAAAAAAAAAAAAAAAACCACCTAGGTAATGATATCAAATTTAATTCGTCCAATTCATTTAATTTTGGACAGTCTTATATATAGCCCAAATTAATTTATTAAAAAATATTAAAATATTATTTATTTAATATATTTTATATAGCTATAATAAAAAATAATTTTATTGAGTATTTAAAAAAGAGAATTTTTTAAAAAGAGCAAAGGTTTGAAACATAATAAGAAGAAAATAATTATAATTTTCTAAAATAACAGTTTATAGCTACATATTATAAGAGAGAGGTGAGCGAGATCGAGAGAGAGTCAAGAGAGACGAATTGTATATGTATATTTGTATATCTAGCAAAAGATTACAGAAAGAGAAAGGAGAGAGGCTAGAGAGAAGAAGAAAGGAGAGAGAAAATAACAATAAAATCCTAACTATAACTATAAATTGTAGTTTTTTAAACTATAATAGTATAATTAAAATACATATCTTATATTTGCCTAGCTGCATAATTTACCCTTTAAAATATATAACAATTTAATGAGAAATGAGTTGGTTGGTTCATGACCTATACATTAGCCCAAATAACATTTGGACAATCCACCCATCTATAATTATTTATCTTATTTTAACTCGTTTAAATTCAGTCAAATCAATCGATTTGATACTTATAACAATTCCTTAAAATGAAAAACCCTAGTGCCTCTCCTCAGTAGCTGGCTTTCATTATGTTATGGCACTCAATTGTATTCAGTTATCGTACAACATGTATTAAATCCTTATAAATACGTCGCAAATAATACATTCGTTTATTACTGATTTAGCAGAAATGTAGGTAAAAAACATAAATCCTAGGTACCACGACTCTTTCTCTAACTACCTAATTAATAATTCATTCACACCTAACCTCAATTTTGTATTGCATCATTCCAGTCAAAATGCTAAAATAGACAAATTGTGCTGAGCCTTAATTACCTCAAATATATAGTCTGTTTAGATATATAAAAAATAAAAAATATTTTTAAAAAATAGAAATTTGTATTTCACTAAATAATTTAGAAAACTGCAGAATAAACCAATTTTAGTACTTTATGGCTTATGCTTAACCAATATTTTAAAATATTTTTAAAAGAAGACTTTCTTTTTTTGTTTATGAAAAATTCCTGACATGCTATTTTTCAAAAACACTTATATTTTCTACTGTATATACTAAGCATATTTTTAAAAAATCAACACTATAACACGTGGTGGCAACTGGCAAGGTTTAGAAATTAACTTCGTCCGAGTGCTTTTCGAAATTCAACTTGATATTTTAAAATAAAAATTTAGATATTTAAAAATTATAAAAAAATATTATTAATTGTAATTTTTTAAAATTAAAATGATAAAAAAATATATCTTAGAGTGTTAATCAAAATTTACATAGTTTAATTCTAAAAATAAAAATTATGACAACTAAAATAAAATAGAGAAAATATTAGTAAATTAAATAATAACTACTTTTGATTTCTCAAAAACTTAATTACACAGGATTGGTAATCTTTTAATTACTCAGAATCCTTCTAAGGTATGGTTGGTTTATGATTGTCGATTCTTTAATTCTAACCTTACTCCAAATATAGTCGGTGAATTATTATCATGTATAGCATAAGTACATCATTAATATTTCTTGAAGTTAAATTATTTTTTAAATAAAAAGAAAAGGAAAATGATGTGGACAAGCATTTGATACTTAATGAGTCATCGTACTGAAAATGGAACACATGAAGTCATCGTACTGAAAGTGAGCGTCATCAGACGGCCATACAATACGTAAATTCTGCAACTTTTTCAGTATTTACGGTCTCTCGTCGATGTCGAAATTAAGACGTATTAATTTAATTTTTATTTTTTTAATATTTAAAATAGTTGAATTGTTCAAAGTTTAAAAAGAATGTTTGAGATTTTTTTTATATTTGCTCTTTCATTTATTGAAGTTTTATATTTTCTAGAAGATAAATTATATTATATATTTGTGATTTCACAAAGGGCAATAGTGAAAAGTATGATATAAATTTGAATGATTTCTTAATATGTGTGCATTACTTCAAAAATTCAGTTAATATGGGACAAAGGGAGTAGTAAATAATAAAGATAATTTTATTAAATTATCTTTTTGAATATAATAAATATAACATTTAAAAAAGATAATAGAAAAATAATTATAATTGATAATAAAAATAAATTAGAAAGTAAGTGTAAAATTATCTCTTAATTTTATAAACTGGACAAATATTATTGAACATTTCAAACTAATATATATATATATAGTGCACAAGTAACTATGGATAGATTCATAATATATATAATATATTATTGCGGGCCTGCCCCCACATAAGTCCTTTTTGCATTTTACACATAAAACACATGCAAAGAGCACTATTTCTATGTATTTTACCATTTGTTCATAAAGCACATTCATTGAATGTGATTTATATACATTTTTATCATTATTCATAAATTTTTATATATTTTTGTAATTATATTTGTGCAACCAAACAATATAGTTGTAATTATATTGTGATAAATAAATATGTCAAAATAATTACTAGGTTGATAATTACTACCTTAATAATTTTACTAGTTCCAATTACCATGTTGCTTTCTACATAGACCCTTTATGAAAGAAAAACAAATTTAACATTTATTTTTAATTTTATTATTTTTTAAACAAAAAAATGAAAAATATCTTTAAACTATCTTAAATGAACACAAATACTCTTGATTTATAATTTAATTCAATAATATCCTTAGTGTCAATATTTTAATCCAAAAATATCCTTATCATTACTAGTTTATTAATACAAAATAGGCTAAACATGCCCTTTTTCAATAAATATATATATATATATATATTTTTTTCTTTTTAAGCACATATCGTTTTGAATACAAATATTACTTTTGAAAAACTCTATTCTTATTTTCTTTCTTTTAAAATCATTTTAAATAATAAAAATATAAGAACTATTTTTTTTTCTTAATTTTATTTTATCAAATAAAATAGAATAATTACATCTACCTTTTTAACAGATGATATATGTCACATATATAGAAGATCATACTATCCCTGTCATGAATTTTTATTTTGATAACCATAAAAATTTATACCGCTAGATAAAGAATCTAGTGGCCTTTTATCAACATAAAAATCCTCATAATTATAATAAAATAAAATATATTGTTATATTTTAAATTTTTTGAATTGAAGTGGGATAAACATTTGGTGATTAAAAATTTTATTAGACGAAGAATATATTAAAAAATAGTAATATATTTACTTGGAAAAGGGGATTATTTTTAACGTATTAAGTAACAATACGGATATTTTTGAATCAAACTCTAGATGGAAGGTATTTTTATTTATCGCACACAATTTAAGAGTACTTTTTTTTTTGGTTTTAAAAAAGTATGGAACAAGTGAAAAATGAACTGAGAAAGTATAAAAATTTATGATTTAAAACAAGTTATATAAAATAATATTGTTATAAATCAATTTATAATCAAGAGTAAAATGAAAAAATAAAATAAAATTATTTCTACGTATAAAAAATATTAATGTTCTTTTGGGTAGACTAAAGAATACTACTACGTATCATATAAATCTGGATGATTGTGTTGGAAGAAAATTTTAAACAAGTAAAATTAATCAGCTATGGAAATCAACTATACGAGAAATGATTATGAAACCAAAATGCCCCTATTATTAGTGAACTTTATAAATAATAAAATTTGTACGTAAGTAATAGAACTCAGAAAAAGATTGTTTTGGTATGAGATGGGTTAGCAATTTTACGAGATAAAATATGTTTTTTTTATTTTACTCCGCATTTAATTGATGAAATTAAAAAAAAATTATAAGATGTTGTCTATTCCATTTCGAATAAAAAGCCATAAAGTTAGCTGAAATATATGAAGGATTGTACATATACGTCAATGATATGTCATGTGATTTCCCAACAAATTAATAATGTTGCAAGATATGGTATATTATATCTTTCATGGTTGATTTAAGACGTGTTTTTAATTAATAAATACCAGAAAGGGAGGAGACCCATAGTTGAAGGGTTTGTACGATATGTGAGGTGAAAATTGAATGTTTTTTTGGCACTTCTTTTGGCGTAGAAGCCAATAATACATGATGTACATAGCGGTGTTCATGATATATATTTTATTGACTTTTTTGTTTTTTTCCGAATAAGCTATTTTTATTTTATATACATAGCGATGTTCATGATATATATTTTATTGACTTTTTTGTTTTTCCGAATAAGCTATTTTTATTTTATAGTTGATAATTGAACCAAATAGAATCAAAATCAATAACAACGTACAAAGCTAATAACATTCTATTATATTTGGTGCGATTTAATTTTAATATTTTTAAAAATCGATTAAATTAATTTAATTTTAATTTTAATTTTAATTTTAATTTTGACTAATTCTAATGAACACAAATCATCAAAAAAAAAAATAATATGATCCACTTATGAATTGACCACAACTATGTCATACATGCTACTTTTAGTAGGCATATGGACATGTAATTTCATTTCATGAATTTAAATCATGAAACAAAACCAACATTTAGATATGTGATTTCATCTCATGAGATGAAATTAGAAATTTCTCATGAGATGAAATTTGAAATT
Organism: Solanum virginianum; assembly: GCA_000787875.1. Taxonomy (NCBI): domain Eukaryota; kingdom Viridiplantae; phylum Streptophyta; class Magnoliopsida; order Solanales; family Solanaceae; genus Solanum; species Solanum virginianum. Next base: position 123,891 of record DF357232.1, read on the forward strand.
TCTCATGAGATAAAATTTGAAAATTTCATATCATGATTTTACAGTGTAAAATTCCTTACAAGAATAATATCAGTTGCTCCTCTTGGTCCGTAGTTTTCTCCCTTATTTAGAAGGGTTTCCACGTAAAATTCTTGGAGTTCCCATTTTTCATATTTTTGTGCCATATTTATTTTTGTGTTATTCCTTATATTTTTCCAACAATCTGCACCGTAAAATACCAAAAAAGCACGAATTAGCAATATCTACTGTCTGAACCAGGAGTTTATAGTTTGTGTAAAAAAATTATTTTATATTTACATAATTTTTTTGTGAGAAATATCAAAAGGTGCAATGAGATATTCATGGAATTTGAACATGATGGTATAGTTACTATTTTGCTAATGATATTGATCATGTTCAATTGCATTAAAGAATAGTATACTCAACTCATACTCAATTTAATTTTTTTATTTAATTAAAGTTCGATCAATAAATGTTATATCATTTTTA
>DF357232.1:126777-146034 GCA_000787875.1 Solanum virginianum
GGTAGTGGTGGGGTGGGATAAGAAAAATATTTATATTTTATAATATTTTTAAAATAATAATATTTTAATATTTAATGTTAACTAATACTATAATTTATTTATTTTTTGCCAAGGTGGAATGTTTTATCCATGTAGAGTGTGATGTGACATTTTTAAAAAATAAAAGAGAGAATGTAACACACACCATGGTTAGAGTGGAATAAAAGATAGATGTGTTTCTCAAACTAATAAGTGATAGTTCAACTGTGTTTCTCAAACTTTCAATACTTATTTAAGTATGAAATTCAAAAAAATGGTATAGTTTAAGTGTGTTTTATATACTTATCTCTTTTTCAAAAGGTAATCTGAAGTCCATTATAAAGAAATAAAAACGAGCGAAGAGAATCTAATTTTGCGTATATTAATATGATAAAAAGATAAATCTTCAAAATTGATCAAAATTTGTACAAATAAAGTTTAGCATAATAATAATTTTTTTGGAACCAAACGCTTAGCGTATTTGTGTAACCCTACCGCTAAAGAAAGGAACATTTGGATTAAAGTTGGTAGAGTTAATTTCATGAAGAGATTATTAACTTCTCTCAATGTTAGCAGTAATTATAAAGTGGTAAATTTATGTTTGTTATACTAACGTTGTTAACCTTAATATCCCATTATATATGTACTAATAAAGTCATCTTGTTTAGTAAGGTTTTATCGCTGTCACGAAAAGGAAATTTTTAATTTTATTATTTCTGCAGTTTTGTCTTCTTTCTTTCAGTCTTTGTTTCTTTTTTATTTTTATAAAAAAATGCCAACACCTTCCTGCATGACATTAATTGTGGGCTGGGTATGATATATGAACAAGGATGTTACATTACATCAGTATGACATTTCATGATGTCATGACATTGATTTGATGTGAAATTCAAATACTACATATCAAAATTTTTAGGATTCTAAAAAATAATACCTATTTCAGATTTCTTAGAGATTATATTATCATAAATTTTAATTTATGTTTATATAAAGGACATAATATCTTAAAAAATCATCTAAAAAATCTCATAAACTTTTGAAATATTTATAAAGAGATCAAAATATATCAAATACAAAATCCTTTCCTGGAGATTAAGTCTAAATCATCCTAATTCGAGAAATACATTACTAACGATCCTTGAATCACGAAAAAATCTTAACATCAAGTCCAAATCATCATAATTTGAAAAATACACTACTAATTATCCTCGATTCATGGGAAAACTTAAGAGAAAAGAATCATGGAGGAAATAAGATTTGTATCTATATTGTTTATCAATTAAATTATATTTCATCATATTTTATTATAATTACCATTTATTTTCTATCACATCAACAACATATATGTGTTGCATCTTTTTTCAGGAAACTAAAATATCCTTGATTTAATAAGAACACATGCTTTGGTTTGATTTTCTTTTTAAAAGTTTAGTACTATATAAATTGAGAAAAATATCCTCCCTTTTTTTAAACTTCCAAATAGCTTTACGTACTTTAATATTTTAGAAAATATCAAATTGATGTTAGCAAAATAAATAATAAGTAATAGCACGAAAAAATAAATAAATATGAATAAGGCGTCGGCCGACAAAGATGGTTGGTTTCGTATATGCGTCATACACTCAGTTTTTATTTTATATATATAATAATAATTACGGAATAGGCTGCTGCTGGGCGCTTTAATTAATTGCGCAGAATTGCATTGAAAGCTTATCACACGCGTCTAGACAAAAGACAGTCCAATTATTTAAGACGTTGTACCATTAAGGTTGTTACGACAGTATGTATTATAACACAAAACAAATATTAAGACGAAAGAGGATGCTATTCTCTACCATAATTTAATTTACTCCACTTAATATATGCATAGATATTTAGGACTTAGTCGTCATAATTTTATTTTGAGATTAGTGTCAAAAATATATTTAATTTTTTTTAATTTCATACCTAAACTACTAGATTGTGAAAGTTTTATATCTGAATAATCACTTATTAGTTTAAGAAACACATTGATGTGATGGATAAAATATCAACTAAAGTATTAATATTCTTTAAAAAATAGTGATGGAATATATTGATAATAAAATATTTCAGATGTTTAATTAACGTAAGCAAGACAAATTCTTTCAGATGTAGAGTGTATCTACATTATCAATAATAAAAGGAAATATATTGATATAAAATATTCTTCAAAAAGATCTATAGAATAAGCTCTGTGAATTCTTGTACATATCAAGGGCTCCTTCTTCCTCTTGCATTATCTGGATTTAAAGAATCAAAAAAGATATAACCCTAGCTAAGTCACTTATTATATATATATATATATATAATATAATATAAAGAGAGAGATATTGCAAATATAAACATATATAGACATAGCAGATCATTGAGATAAGAATAATTAACTGAGTGATCATCTGAGATATTAACTTATATAAACAGAGCAGATCATAGTGTTCATCTTCACGCTGTTCTTCTCCTATAATATAAATTAATCTTTGGTTGGAGCTTTTACCATTTTTTTTACCCTCTTAGTTGTGTAAATCCACTGTTTAAAGTTAAACATGAAGAGTGTTTACTATCCGGTCGAGCAACACCGCGTCTTGCAGATAGCTACACTTGCTAGCTTTCAGTTTCGAAATGCTAGCCTGATTCTTGCTGCCATAACTAGAACAAGAAGTTTCATTAATGCAAAAGATGAAATATTATAATCTGTAAAATTTATTAAAATGCAAGCAAAAAGTTTCTTCTTCTTCTTTGGTCTAGCAAGAAATGCTTCTCAAACATAAAGATGGAGATGAATAAAAAGTACTAGACTACTCTCATTTTGTTCCTCTCATTCCATTGACGAGTCTTGCAAGCCTCAGGATTAGTGAAATCATTCTCACCACATAAATATCTAAAAATTATTTTAGATCATAAATTTTTAAAAAGAAATTTCTCTTTTTAAATATAATGTCAAATTTAAAGGTGCAACATAAAATGAGACGGAAGAAATATTATATTATATTTTACTTTTTGGAAATTTGTATCATAATGGTAGTATCTTTTCAAAAGGGGGTTTAAAACTTCCAGAATGGACTTCTCAAAACTGCCACAATCAAAAATATTTTGTGGCGTTTTATACTGTTGTTGCGGCATTTTTATAATATCATCGCAATAATGCTTATGGCGAGTCTAACTGTGGCGCCACAAACTATTTTGTAGGGGTTCAAAATCGCCACAATATTAATTGTTTCTTGTAGTGACTAAGGGGTCTTATTAAATATTAAAGTGCTATTATTTTAACTTTTTTTAAATATATAAAACTCATGAACATTAATAGAATAACACAAGAAAAATGTATTGATCCAATAAAATTTATAATCTAAACAACACAAATAAATAAAATGAAAATAATATAATATTAAATTTTACCATGCCACTCGACAAACATATGTAAGCTATTGATGAAACACAATTTGTTCATTAGATCAAAATATACACGGTGACATCACTTATAATTAGCTCAGAAAATAATTTTTCTTTCGATTTTTATTTATTTATTTTGAGAATCATTAATCATGAAGGCATCGTTTTACTAATATTAGCATGAAATTTCGTGCTAGTACTATTGAATGTCTGTCGTCTATGACCAATGTCCGTACGTGTTCATCAAAGTAAGAGCAGATTTGACATATGTCTGCCATAAAATTCCACAAAATTTAAAAGTAACAAACAAAAAAGAAAGGTATTACCCCCTCAGTTAAATAGTTAGTAATACTTAAGTATTACTCCCTCAGTTATATAATTGTCAACTGTTGACTTAGCTTGGATTATAAAATGATAAATAATAGAGGTAATTTTATCAAATTATTTTTTAATTATATTAAATATAATATCTTAAAAAAATATAATAGAGAAATAATTATAATTAATGATAACAATAAATTAGAATTCAGCTGTAAAATTATCTTTTGATTTCATAAAGTGAACAAGTATTGTTAGACATATATTTTTACTATAATGAACAAATAAAAATAGATGAAAGGGTAAAGTGCTATTCTTTCCGTTTATTTTTATTTTCCAATATGGACCTTAGTACACTTCCCCTTGAAAAACGTCAAATATATATAAAATGACAATTTTACTATATGATCTTTTAATATACTTTTTTTTATTTCATATTAGTTGATCATTTTTTTAAAAATAGTTATCTATATTTGTTGTCCATTTACTAAATCAAAAAAGCATTTGTTGAATTTTTCTTATATTATCTTTGCCATTAATTTTTTTAAGTGTTCACATGGATTTATAAAATTCCCCCCCAAAAAGATAAAGAGAGTAAAATTTTCTTCTTATTTATGATTTCTTAATATATATTTTTTTGAAATGAAAAATGATCAATTAATATCCTAGAAAATATAAAATATCAACAAGTAAAAAGGTAAATATAAAAAAAGTATCAAACATCTATCTTGAACTTTAAACAATTCAATTATTTTAAACAATGAAAAAAATTTCAAAAATTAAATTAATATAGAGTACAGAAAAATATATATTGTATAAATCCTCAATAAAAAATTTTCAAGTTATTTATTTTCTTAAATTTTGTTTCATCACTGCGGAGGGGCCTGGTATCATCATGATGATGTATGATTAATATTTGCCATCACAAGCTTTTTGCATGCATGCAGGATATCTTGTACCAAAAACATGCAACACGTATCATAAAAGCATCTGAAAAGCAGGCGGCTACTATTGAACCCTGTGTCACTCGTAAATATGCAATTACTATTGAACTACATGCATACAGCTATCATCGGAAGAGTCAAACTCTATTGGGTCGTGCTAGAATTTGCATTACGAAATAGATGCAGAAAGTAAGGGTGAATATTTGGACTCTTTTAGTTTTCTTTTATATCAGTGGCTGTCTTTTGTGACTCGATATTTACCTTGTATATCATTTTGATTCTGTATATGTATATAGAGGTGTATTATGATTTAGTGTCTTGTATCATATCTATAATAGTTTTGTACAGATGATTTTAAGATCTCGGAAAGAGTGTTTTGTTATTGTTATTGGGTATATGTATTCAGTGTCAGTTTGGCCATATGGTATTTATGGTAACAGTTTTTCCCTGATCAACATAATGATGATCAACATGATGATGATCAGATTGAAAAAGTATTGGTAAAAAGAAGGTCTATCTGTAAAGGACTGAAACAAGCACGTCATTCACTGGTATCTGTACTATTCACCTTAAGTAAAACAATCTAACTTCAGCTTTTACTTTTCTTCCCTTTTTAAGTTTAAAATCTCCTAACCAAAATACATACTCTGTTTAATTATTAAAAAAATTTAAGTTACTTACACATGAGTTAGGGTGAGATTTTTTCTGTTACATAATATTCTAATCTTTAATTACCTATTATAATTAGATAACTTGGCTCGTTTTTTTTTTCGATATCATTTAAGTCACCTAATAATATAAACATACTCATTCTTACGTACAGAATTGTATATATATAATTTAAGCCTTTTTTCAAATATTACTATCTCTAAATTTGAACAGTAAATATCAAGGTTGGTTATTTTATTTTCTAAGCATTTGAATGCATGTTTTTACTTTAAAAACTACTTCATCCGTATTATTTTATATGACACCCTTTGACTTGACATGTTGTTTAAGAAAAAAAAAGAAGACTTTTGAAACTTGTGGTCTAAAGACATTCTTGATATTTGTGTAGCTGAGAATCATTTCATTAAGGATAAAAAGAAAATTTTAACGATAAGTCGTTTCCATTTTGAGTAAAGTGATATTCTTTTCGGGATGGACCAAAAAGAAAAAGGGTGTTACATAAAATGGAACAGAGAAAGTAATAGACATAAAATTTAAATAAATTAATACTATAATATTACTTTACAAAATAGAAAAAAAAACATCTTAATGTACTACAAGTTGTCAAAAAATGGCTTGTATTATATATTGACGTTATGGAGGTGATTGGCGATGATGATTTGCGTGATGGAGGTTGGAGCTTGGAGGTGCTGATTTTATAGTGGTATTATTGGATAGAGTAGCGATAAAATATTTTATTCAGAATTAGCTTATAACTAAATAATATATAATGTCTTAATAGTTTTATAACTTCTGTACAAGAGCTGAATAAATATTATTTATTCAAACTAATGGATAGTTGATAGTATGTATAGTCAAGCTATTTTTTTAATATATAATTAAGTTATATTTAATTTTTAAATATATTATAATATTTATTCAGTGTATAGTTTATATAATTAGATCTATTGTAAAATAATTAGTTATTGTATATTTAAAATTATTCCCAAAAAAACACACACTAGAGGGAATTTATGTTTGGGCCCTGGTCCAGTCCATATGGACTTCAGACATATTTCGAGAAGAAGCATTTCACACCAAATTAAAATACATTTCTATGTAAGGTTAAAGAGAAAACTACACAAATTAGATACATGAGGTAAAGTATTTATTAAAATTAGATCTATTTTAATTTATTTATTCGAGTTGAATCTTAGGCTCAAAGTATTTACCCTGGAGCCTCTTCCCTTGTTTGCATGACAGGCTCTATCATTGCTACGATACTATATTGATACCATATCAATATCATATAAGACTGAACTTAATTCTTTGTATATTCAAGCGGTATATTGAAAACATATCGGTATCATATAGGATTGACCTTTTCTTTAAAAAAAATTAATTAATAGAAAATTATTTATTAAATAAATTAGTAGAACATATATTCCATCGGTGTATTGATACTATATTGGTATACCATATTGGTATCATATAGAATTTGTGTCTTCATTTAAGAAATAAATAAAAAATAATTAAGAGAAAACTATTTATTAAACTCTAAATTAGTTGAAAATATATTCTTCGTGATACTCCGTGGGTATATTGATACCATGTTAGTATTACTAAGCTTAATCATTTGTGATACTCCATGGGTATATTGATACCTTATAGGTATTATATAGGAATGTAATCTTCTTTTAAAAAATAAATAGAAAAAAATAAGAGAAAATTATTAAAGTCATAATATTATTTATCAAATTCTAAATAGAATATATTCTTTGTGATACTTCATCAGTATATTGATACCATATCGGTATCATTATAAGACTGAGGTTAATTCCCTGTGGTACTCTATCAGTATATTAATACAATATCAATATTATATAGGTGGGGAGGAATATTAGTTGTAATTAATTAGGGAAACATAAATGTATGGGGATATATGAATGTAAATAATTTACTTCAAATGGTGCATGAGCTTAGCTTTTCCAACATTAAACATAAACAACAAGAGAAAAAAAAATAAAAGGCTTTCTTATTGTTTCCATCAAAGTATCTTATTATAATTTGAAAGTTGAGCGATACCTTGAGTCTCAATGATCATAAAATTGTTAACTTATAACCACAAATTTTAAATCTTGAATCCATCTAAACATACTAATAACATTACTTTTTACTAGTTTTTATGTGCATCATAGGATGGATTTTCGAGGAGTGATAAAAAATATTTGCCGAATTTAATCTTATAACATAATTATAAGTGAATATCTTATTTGACTTATTATATGTGACTCATTTTTCATTTTAATTTGCCCCTAAATGATTTCTCTTTGCATGTGCACCCAAATCGACTAGGGTCTTCAGTCAATGATATTGCTTACTATTTGATGTGGAAGTACCCTTTGTTACTATTGAAATACCAATATTTTCACCATAAAAATAAATTCTAATTTCTACATCGTCAATACATAAAACTTAACGCATACCAAACAAACTTGAGAAAATTGCTCTTTTCCATTGATTCCAACATCCTTTCTCCATCACTCACTTTCTTTCTTCCTCCTACTCTACCGCAACTCATCTCAAGTACTACTGAGACATGGCATTCACTACCATCACACTTAGAAACTCGGAAAAACAAACAAACTTAATGACTCGTCGCTGTATCCATAATTATAATGTCATCTTCTTCTTCTCAACGACCGTCATTTGGCCTAAGCAATCTTCGCAAAACTGTAAAATGGTTATTCATCACTTTATTAATCGTCTATCTCCTTTACTCTTTTAATTTAATTTTCAATAAAGATCCCCCTGAGTGTACCAATTCTTTGTCTTCCTCGTCAGATTTATCCACAAAAGAATCAATTTCCACAAAATCCCCTCAAACTCCACCATCTGATAATTCGAAAAACTCAACTTCTCTTTCCATTCAAGAAAATACAGGGGAGCCTGAAACAGGGCTCAAACACATTGTATTTGGGATCGCGGCGTCTGCGAGCTTGTGGGATAGAAGAAAAGAATATATAAAGTTATGGTGGAGACCAGGGGAAATGAGAGGTATTGTTTGGTTAGACAGAAATGTTACCATCAAGAAAAATGAGAATTTGCCTGAAATTCGAATTTCAGGGAACACGAATAACTTTTTGTACACGAATCGACAGGGGAGCAGATCTGCTTTGAGAATTTCAAGGGTTGTTTCGGAGACAATAAGGTTGGGTCCTAAACATGTGAGATGGTTCGTAATGGGAGATGACGATACAGTGTTTAATGTGGATAATGTTGTTAGAGTTCTTTCTAAGTATGATCATAATCAGTTTTATTACATTGGGAGTTCTTCAGAAAGTCATATTCAGAACATTTTTTTCTCGTATGCCATGGCTTATGGTGGAGGTGGATTTGCTATTAGTTATCCATTGGCAAAAGAATTGGAGAAGATTCAAGATAGATGCATTCAGCGATATCCTGGATTATACGGTAGTGATGACAGAATTCAAGCTTGTATGGCTGAGCTCGGAGTCCCCCTAACACGAGAACCTGGATTTCATCAGGTAACCGTCCATTAAAAGTGAAATTAAATCTCTAGTCTCCTAAAAGATAATTACATGGGATAAGTAATCTAGATTATTTGGTCAACTATCTGTTACAACAGGTTAAAATACGCTATAGTTAATAACCAAGGTTAAATGCATTACTAGTGCTATGCTACTCCAATATTTAGTCTAGGAGCCATGAAAATTGTTATTATTATTACTCCTTCTGCCTCAATTTATTTGTCTGATTTTTAACTTGACAAAGAGTTTAAGTAAGTATCAATCTTCGGGTCGTAAACTAAAGATATGTGGATTGTATCAAAATGTTCTTTAATCTTGTGATCTTAAATATGTTTACGTGGAAAGTTGAAATTAAAAATTATCAAAAAAGGGAAGAGACATTTTTTTTTCCAAAAAGGACTAAAAAGGAAAGTAAAACAAATAAATTGAATCGAGGGAGTCTCATTTTACTGTGGCATCTTCAATTAAAAGTACTTGTGATTGGATTTTAATGAATTTTTCTGTTGTGGTATATATAGTATGATGTGTATGGGAACTTGCTAGGCCTATTGGGAGCACATCCTGTCACACCTCTAGTATCAATTCACCATCTTGATGTAGTGGATCCTATAATCCCAAGGATGAGCAGAGTTGATGGACTCCGACGCCTTTTTGACTCAATGAAATATGACACTGCTAGCATAATGCAGCAGTCAATCTGCTACGACAAGCAGAAATACTGGTCTATTTCAGTGTCGTGGGGCTATGTGGTTCAGATCACAAGGGGTAATATCTCGCCCAGAGAACTAGAAATGCCGACTAGAACATTTCTCAACTGGTACAAAAGAGCTGATTACACAGCCTATGCATTCAACACTAGGCCCGTGACAAGGCACCCGTGCCAGAAGCCTTTTGTGTACTACATAAGTGCAGCCAAATATGATCGAAGCAAGAATCAGATCGTTGGGGTTTACCATCGTCATAGAGAGTCGTATCCTTATTGCAGATGGAAAATTGAGTCGCCTGAGACTATCAATGCAATTGTTGTGTTGAAAAGGCCAGATAATAACCGTTGGCTGATGGTAATTTTGTTAAAACAACTTCGATTTCTGAAGATCGATGCGAAAAGGATGAGTACTAAATGGATTTTATTCTGTTTTGCAGGCAGCAAGAAGGGATTGCTGTAAAGTTCTACCATCAAATAACTCCTATTTGTACATTTCAGTAGGCAGTTGCAGAGCAGGCGAAACGAGTGAAATGTAGCTGTTAGAATGAGGCTATAGCTTTTTCACTTCCTTCTGTTTATGTATCAATAGATGTTGATTTGGATAGGAAGAATCTCTATCCGAAAGTTGAGAAACAGAAGACACAAGTGTAATTTTGCAGAAATGGTACTTCTACTAGAGAGCCCACACAAGAGTCTAGACTAATGGCTAGCATTTGCAGTACTAATTTAACCAACATATATACATACTCTTTCTTTTCACTCTGTTAGCCGCATGAAAAGCTAATTGCCTATCGAAGCATATCCAGCGAATGCCCTCGTAAACACGAAAATTTAAAAGACATTGTCAGCACTATGAAACATAATAATGTGATTGATGTATCCCAATCATGAAATTATAACCTTGTACGTGATCATTGAACACAGGGTATTGTACGTGCCAAAGTGCCTTGCTGCAACGATGCATTGAAATTTAGCCCTTTCTCACTCCAATTCGTTAAAAAAAAAAAAAGAAATTTAGCTTTTTGTCACTCCGATTTGTTGTAGCAAACTACGATTATCTACTTCGTAAACAAGTTTTACTGTTAACCAAAATGACATTTTTTCTGGTAAACAAGTATAATTATTCTTCCGTTTCTTGTCTGGAATCTCACTGTTCAAAAGTTCAACATCTATTTGCTGAGTGCATATGGATTACTGAAGCTAGAAAAGCTTTAGAAATATGGGCAGGTGTTACTATCCCAAGAAAGGTTACCAAGCAAAGTATGCAATGGATCAAAGGAAGGCATTGGAGACGATTTAAAAAAGAGGTCGTGGCTACACTATTTGAAGCTTTAGTTTATCATACGTGGCAAGCTAGGAACTGGAAAGTATTCAAGCAAAAAACTGTAAATAATGGAGAGATAGGTGCCAATGATTCAGAGAGAATTGAAAGAACGAGTGAATATGATCAGGAATACAAGGAAAGCAAGAAAATGTCCACACCTAATATATAGAATTTGTAATTAGTATAGGTTGGGGTGATGGATTTTATTTTCTCCGTGGTCTGGTTGACTCCTGCACCCTTCCTAGAAAGTGGTAGGGAGACTAGATGCTTGTAAATTGTACTTTTGTAATGATAATATTTCCACAGTTTATTACCAAAAAAGAAAAAAGTTTAAAGTTGATCAGCATGTCCGGAAACCATAACTCCTGATGACTCCTATTTCATCATCTGTTATGGAAACGTTTCACTAAATTTTCAATGTGATTCTTCCATTCATTAGCTTAGCTAGCAGAAAGTGGGATGTTTCTTCTTTCCGTCAAGTGAAATTGCCGGACTTTAAGCTAAAATTTCGAAATAACATCAAGAATATTCAAAAGTTTACCATTAACTGGTACTTGCTGACCGTGGTAGATGCTGTTTTTTCTTCCATTAGGTTTGGCAAAAGGGTGTCTCTTTTGAATAGCTTCACATTTTATTCTGCACTGGAATAGCTAGTAGAAAATATGTGTTTATTGGTTTTAGTTAGTTGTTGCTAACGCTTCTATGCTGACTACTTTTTCTCAGTATACATACCATAGAAGCATAGAGATTTTACATATATTATATACTATGCACTGGAGCTTGGATTTGCACTAGATATGCAAAGAAGGTTTTTGTGTTTTTATTATGTCCAATCTATGATTTTTAAGCTGCACCTGCAATTTACATATATGACACAAAAAAGTTGACAACCACTAATATTTGTGTGTTTGAGTTCTTATTTTAGTCCTCAAGCTCTCTTGGATCGTTTCCATCACCCCATTACCAGGTTTCTTCATCGTTTTTAGACTTCTGAGAAGAATGACTTTTGTATGACTTCCGGATAGGAGGCTCGATTTCAGGGTCATACTTTAAGGAGGCAAGGTAGTTCAAAGCAGTGACAATATCAACAATTGGAGGCCGCATATTAGGTTGCTCCTGAACACACATTGCAGCAATTGCAAGAGCTTGGTATAAGCTCCTAATTGGATAGTGACCATCAAGTTCAGGATCCGCCATCTTGTAGAATTTCTTCCTGTCTTTGAATAATGGTCTTGCCTGCAAAAGCAAAATGCATATCAGCCAGAGAAACACAATGTTTATTCTTAACAAGTCTGTGTTGCAACTGTATTTCTCTAATCACTCATCAGAACCCTATGTTGGGACCGCACGCGCGCGCACCCCAACCCCACATTAGTATGATATTGTCCGCTCTGGGTCAAGAGCTCACGGATTTATTTTTGGGCATCTGGGATTGGTTGAGCACCTTATATATTGCTCCATTTTTCCCTCATTCTTCGATGTGGGATGGGGTTTGCACTCAACAATCCTCCCTCAAACCAAGACCACATAATCCAGCGATATCACACCGGTGACTCTGCACACGTCGGTCCATCACATCTACCCTCCTAACCTGGGCTCTGATACCACTTGTAGGGACCGCGCGCGCCCACACCCCAACCCCACATTAGTATGATATTGGCCGCTCTGGGTCAAGAGAGCTAATCACTCATCAGAACCCTATGTTGGGACCGCATGCACACACACCCCAACCCCACATTAGTATGATATTTTCCGCTCTGGATCAAGAGCTCACGGATTTGTTTTTGGGCATCTCCCAAAAGGCCTCATACTAATGGGATTGGTTGAGCACTTATATATTGCTCCATTTTTCCCTCATTCTTTGATGTGGGATGGGGTTTGCACTCAACACCCTACACTGGAAGCACCTGCACATCGCATAGGCCAAGATGCCATTCAAGGAAAAGTATGGCAGTACCATCTGATTGAACCCATGAATGAAACGAAAAGGAAAACAAAAAGGCAGAAATAAAAGGTGAAAGGTTGACAGCTCCACTCAAAAAATTTTGTAAGCACTGAATTCTGGAAGTGTAGCTGCAGTCCTTAACCAAACCATAGCTAGTGTATATAAATAGAGGCATTTAGGACAGCGCAGAGAGCATGACATTAAGATCGATGGACAGTACCCAAACAGTACATGAAACCATTAACGTACCAAAAAGTAAGAACGATTCTGGTAAATGTACATCGACTCTTCTAAGTAGAAACCTGTAATTTCCTTTGAATGATGGAGAAATCTACACGGGCTGGGGACACAGTTTGAAACTTGGTGGATAAAAGCCACCATTTACCCTTCTCTGCTTAAATACCAGGCTTTTGTTTGTGAGGTAAAAAAACAGACAGAAAACTGTATATTCAAAGGTTAAGAGCCTCTTATACCATCTCTAAACCACAGACAACTTCCAATCCGCTAAACAATGACTAAACATTTGTTCAGAAAAAAATGATTGGGTCTTACTACATCATAACCACAAAAATATATCGCATGGCAACAACAAGAGATCAAAGAAACATACCCAAGAAACCAGGTTTTGTTCAGCTGTAGATTTTGTATAATCAATCGCTCTCCTGCCTGTTATTATCTCCAGAAGAACAACCCCAAAACTGTAGATATCTGACTTGAATGTTAGCTGGCCAGTCATAGCATAATCTGGTGCACAGTATCCATATGTGCCCATGACTCTGGTCGAAACATGAGTCTTGTCTCCACTAGGACCCACTTTAGCCAAACCAAAATCAGATAACTTGGGGTGGAATCCGTCACCAAGTAGGATATTCGAGCATTTCAGATCACGGTAAATAATAGGAGGTGTCATCTTATCATGTAAATATTCCAGGCCTCTTGCAGCACCAGCAGCTATCTTCATTCTAATGTTCCAATCAAGAGTTTTTTGATTTGGCCAGGGGTCTGCACACATTGAAAGAAGCAGCGCAAATGGACTCATCACAAAGAATCAAAAGAAACAGGCGTGTTTCTCAGGATGGAGGAAGCTAACATTTCAAGAAAGTAGCATGAAAACTAGACAATCATAACATACCAAACAAATGGTCTTCCAATGAACCAAGTGACATGTACTCATAGACTAATAGCCTCTGATCTCCCTCGGCACAACAACCAATTAGTTTAACAAGATTAGGATGGTCAGCCTTACTTAGTGTTTGTACTTCAACAACAAATTCCCTAACTCCTTGACATCCATTTGGATCGAGTTGTTTGATGGCTACAATCTGCATTAGAAAAGAAAATAAAAGAAAAGCTGGCTCAGGTCACCAATAATTCCTAATGTTAAGCCACTTACTTACTTTAAAAGACCCTGCAAAGATTGGACGGGATATAAATTCATAAAAGGAGGAGAGATATTCAAATGATCCTGTTGTGTATTGAAGACTTTAAGGAAGAATGATAAGTATTAAGACAGAATGGTGTCGAGCTGACCTCACCAGTATCCTCCAAATGACCTTTGTATACTTTGCCAAAACCTCCTTCTCCCAAGAAGTGATCCTCCTTGAAATTTTCTGTTGCAGCTATTAATTGATCAAATTTAAACCTCTGTGCCTTAGCATCACCTGTTTTTCCATCCGCGGGAGAGATGTTACTATAAATTCCATCTTTCTTAGACGTAGATCGGTTTGCAAGTTTAGCCTCTTCATGCTTCACAACTTTAAACTGACCAGACACAGGCTTATCAACTAAACAAGAAAAAACAAGATGGACCAAAAAGATGTTAGTTTAAATGAAGGATAGGAAAAAAGAATAGACAGAGCAAGAGGATAGTAAACGGCCAAAATACTAATTCAAGCAAGATACCCAAAATTTTGCAGTACAGAAGAAGCAAAAATACAGAAAAAGAACTAAACTTTCTGAGAAAACCAAACATATACAGAGAAAAGTCCAAAGAAACAAAAGTAATCGTCCTTGAAATTTTCTGTTGAGCTATTAATTGATCGAATTTAAGCCTCTGCGCCTTAGCACTACCTGTTTTCCCATTCGCGGGAGGGATGTTACTATAAACTTCATCTCTCTTAGACGTAGATCGGTTTGTAAGTTTAGCCTCTTCATGCTTCACAACTTTGAATTGACTAGCCACCGGCAAATCAACTGAACAAGAAAAAACAAGATGCACCAAAAAGAAGTGAGTTTAAATGAAAAGGGGAAAAAGAATGAAAGAGCACTAGTAAACAGCAAAATACTGATTCCAGCAAGATACGCAAAATTTGTAGTACAGAAAGAAGCAAAAATACAGAGAAAGGACCAAACTTTCTGAGAAAACCAAACAATATACAGAGGAAAGTCCAAAGAACCAAGCAATGATGTTATCATATTGCTGTCAATCCGCTATACTACACCACACCCTGAATCAGAAATCAGAATATTCAACCTCCTTATCAGAAAAAAAAAAACTTTTAATTCCTTCCATGAACATCTCAAAAAAAAAATCAAAAGTTTCAAACCCCTGTAAACATTAAAGAAAGAAATAGGCACAAAGAGAGCCACATAAATAAATGGTGACATCATTTGCAAACGCGAAAAATATCTTATTAGCTCGGTTGATTGACTGTCTCAACTTTCACCTTGACGAAGATTCAATTCTCCACCTTGTAATTCCCTTCCCGTTTCCCCCTCTCCTACCGCGATGTAATAAAAAAAAAACATGAAACAAAATTCAAAAGGAATAGGGTAGACAAGAGTTGTTGATAAGATGCTTAGCACCCTCCACCTTCAACCTGTTCATAGGTTTGAGTCACCACCGGAGCAAAAAGATGAAAAATGGCTACGTTTGGTATGACAAAATTCATTTTTTTAATAGAAAATGGCCTTAATATACCAACACGTTCATGGAAAAGAGCCGTAAATTTTTTCTCTCAAACCTTATTAATCAAATGGTAGATGCATGCAAGAATAATAATTCAAGATCCATTAACCAGGACACAAAAACAAAAATTGGTTAGAGAAAATTCAACATTTGATGAAATTCCAACAACCCCCAGATTGAAATTTTCCAAATGCACAAAAAAAGGAACAATCTTTCCAAATCTCCATTTTACAAAATCAAAATTTAATCAAATCATAATCTCATATTAATACCTTTTTTAGACTTTGGCTGATCAACCCTTTTGTATTTATGATGACTACCATTTTGAAATATCTTTTTATCTGGTTTCTTCACTGATGTATCTCCATCTCCAGCACAAGGGAAACACCCCATGATTTTAATTTCTTTAACTATTCTCACTTTCTCACTAACTATTTTCTCTTCTTCAATGGAATAATAATAATAAATGATTTAAGAGTTAAAAAAACTCTTAATTTTGGCTTATAAAAGAGAGAAAGAAGAGAAAAATGGAGAGACAGAACACATAGCTCTAACCTTTTTTATAAGTACGTTTTTTTTTGTTTGTGTTTAATTGAAAAACAAAGCAATCTTTTTCTGGGGTTTTGTATTTGTGGTGCAAATGTGTAACATATATTTTTCTGGTACAGTTGATCCTCAAATTAAATGCCACGTAATAGTACCTAGAATTTTTTGGTCAAATCATATTAGAAAGTCACATCAATAATCTATAGCGGACTCATCGAATATCAACAACATGACAATTGCTGTATCATCCCTACGTATGTTTCATACATATCACTATTTTTAACACCACCATAAATTTTTTATATGTAAAAATTATTACGTAATAAATACATGAATCTATAACTTAATACATATAAGGATTTTAATTAATTTTAAAATCTTAAATATTGAATCCTGAAAATTTAATCCTGCCTAGGATCATCTCTTATCAATAAAATACTAAAAAGGACCGCAATTCAAAGAGTGTGACGTAGAAAGTCTATCCTAATATAAATATTAGAAGTTAGCTCCATTGCTCAAACTCATAATATATAAATCACATAAAAGTAATTTTATCATTGATTTAAGGCTCCCCTTAACCAACGCGGCTTTTATTATTTGAGAGCAAATCGATGAGTGACACCTGTTAGTAAGTTTTTTATTATTGTAGGTTAGGTTTTGACCAAAACATGTTACTTTCAGTAACTTTGGCTGAATATTTGGGAAAGGAACAAAACTCAAATAGAACACCCAAAGAGAGGAGGAAATGAAGTACTTACAAAATTTCTATAAGATAAAGTACTTAGAAAATTTCTATAAGATAAAGTACTTAGAAAATTTCTATAAGATATATATATGATTGATTTGGTTCAACTTTAGTCGATTTTTTAATTCTATAATAAATTAATTTTTATTTTAAAATTTTAACAATAACTCAAATTCACAATCTTAAAAATAAAAGCATTTATCATTCGAGCAACTCTCTCTTCGTTAGTTCACTAATAAATACAACCACAGAATTTGTTTTATTTAATGATTCAATTTGGCATTTTGGTTTATCTTCAATAATCAATACCCCTACGCAAATGATCGTATGCCAGTTTGTTCTTTTTTAGTACTTTGTTTTTCCCTCAATTTTTTTAAAAAATATTCTCTACCGACTGTACTTCTTTCATTTTCTATTTTTTCTTTTGTCAAGAAAAACTCTTACATTACTATATTGATATAAAATAAGTTTTTAAAAACCAGCCGCCGCGCAGCTGTAAAATAAAAATATTCAATTCTGACAAAGAAATAAAAAAATAAATATGATATTTAATCAGCTACGTCTCTGGTATAGTCTTGTTCAGTTGATCCACCGTATCCAAATATATATTGACTATTTCAAATTTTCATGATAATCCTTAATTTGTTGCCAACTGATTCTAAAATTCTATTACAGTGATGATACTATAGTGAAAGTCCTGTTAAAAAATAGTTTGACACCTTTAGAAACTCGAGAATGAACTAATAGTTTGTTTGATTGAAAATCACCATGCGGAACTACTATTCCTTAGCTTCTTGCCCTTTATTAAACTTTTTTTTAAAAAAAAAGTGAAACAGGATTTATAAGTCGTTTTGCAATTATATAAATTGCATTAATTTAATTATTAGTAAATTAATTAATCAAAACCAATACGATTCTGAATTCTCCACTAAAAAAGGTTGTCCGAGCCTAATGCATACACAACAAACCAATAATCGTGTGCATATTTAATTAACACATGTTTTGCAAGTCAAATAAAATATAGAAATGTAAAAACAAATTAATGCGTATTTATGCAGACACATTGAGATGGCAATATTTTCCTAATAATTTTTCAAATTTCAGAGTAAGACTTATAAAAAGATTCAAGACCAATAAAAATAAACAGAAATCAAAATGAACTAAAAGAGAATTATCAAAAAAAAACAGTTTTTAATAGTTTAACTGTTTCTTGAAATTAAATTAATCTCAAATCGCTGCTCATAAAACTAACTACATATGAAGTAACATTATTGAGTGAGAATAGTAAAAATAGTTGGGTTGGTGCAACAGGTAATATTTCGTATAGGCAATCAGGATCAATTTTTCCTTTCGATATTTTTTCAATCAAACTTGTCTAATATGATTTACATCTTTTATTTGACGGACAACGACTGCAAATTTTCTAGGAGTTAAAAATAAAATACTTTTGAATAAGATAGAGGATACACATAATATAATGGTAGTTGAATTAGGAGAAAAGATAATCGTT
The DNA here is from genome assembly GCA_000787875.1 of Solanum virginianum. Classification (NCBI taxonomy): domain Eukaryota; kingdom Viridiplantae; phylum Streptophyta; class Magnoliopsida; order Solanales; family Solanaceae; genus Solanum; species Solanum virginianum. The sequence goes on from DF357232.1 coordinate 145,352, forward strand.
TCTTATTTTCTCAACACTTTCATAGAAAGGAACTTGATTAGTGTTAATACTGATTAACTACTAATGACGTGACAAATAAGAATGAACATATAGATGCTTGGAGTTTACAAACTCCTAATCAATTTTACACAGTTGTAATTAAGACTTAAACGAAGGTGCCTGTTGTTCTTTTATTAATTATTAGCAAAGCTACTGGGCACTAATGAGACAAATCATGTAGAGAAAATTGTTGCAACTAATGGTATGTCTTTTTTAATGAAAATGACTCACAACTATAATCAGACTTTTAAATGCAAATATGGCCATTTATATGCTGCGCCATGCATTTTGTTTATTTATTAAGTTGTCGTGTTACGTATAAGTAGGTTTAGAAGATATTTGTAACACTCCAAATGTCTTACGATTTATCGGTGAATTAATATTATATTATCTCCTTCCAGATTTTTCTCCGACCATGATTACATTTTATAACTTCAGCAGCTTTGTCAACTCATAATTTATTTTCTAATTTTAAAAGAAAATTAGATCTGACAAAATCAAGACATAAGTCAAAAATCAATTATTATTCTAAAATAAAAGGAGTTGGTACCTCCAATGTAATTTGTTGGCTGCGCCTCCATCCAATTGAAAATAAAATAAAATAAAAGTTACGACTTGATAGGAATTCAAAAACTCTTACCGAT
>DF357232.1:149729-162777 GCA_000787875.1 Solanum virginianum
GGGTAGGATATTAACATCCAACAATATTCCCAACTCCTTTGCTCTTTTAGATTCAGGAACACCACCTCCTATTGAATATAAAAAGACCACATCAAGCTCCTTTCATCTGATAAGTAATAGGCTCTCAAAATGCATGCCTACTACTCCAAAGTTCAGAACAGTAGGTTAAAATAAGGTTGTCTCAATGAGTCATAGAAGGAAAAATGAATCATTTGGATAGGAGAACTAGTGTCTGATTAATGAGTATCTACTGTGATTCTACTAAGCAAAGATGCCACTCCACCAATGTGGCATTATTCTTCACTCAATTTCTGTCCTTAGATCCAATGAAAGAGCTCCATCAATAAACCTAATTCTTTGTTTGATAAGTCCATTAATAGACCTAGATTATGTTCACTTTATGCATAAAACACAGAAAAAAATCAATGTCATTTTTTCACTCGATTTTGTTAGTATAAGAAGTGGAAAATCAAGAGAAATGAATGCAAATGAGAAATCAGTATGGGAGCTGATCGACTTTGGGATGTCCTAATCAAAGAGATATTTCTGAAGCAAACCCTGCACTCATCTCCCTATGAAATTAGGAACCAAATACTAACGGATGACGTTGAGTTTTATCTATTCATAGAACTGCCAAAAGACATATTCACTCGTGAGAGAACTAACATAGTATGAAGTAATGTAACTGTGAATCATCTATATGGTTTTTTTTTTTTTTTTTTGAACAAGTAAAATTTGTATTATAACTCAGCAATTAGGTAGTGCTAAACCCCGTTACAGCAGGTCAAAGTATAGCAATAAAACAAAGAACTCCTAATTCTAGCATGATTCTAACACTTCTAAAAAATTTTCTGCATCTATAGGATAGTTCTTTGTACACCAAAAACACAACTGTTTTAATTTTCTGTACTATGGTTTAAGGGATATTGGTATAAACAACTTCAACCACCTAAAAGATCTCTTCTACAATACTAACTTTCTCATTTCAACAAGGATTCTCAAAAATCCACATATTGCTGTTAAATATGCGAGTTTGGAAAAAATAGGTCAGTTAAACCCCAAGTAACGTTTCAGGGAAATACGTTTTTATATACCCCAGTTCCATGCCTCTGATAACTGAGAAGTTCTCTTCTGCTTTAATATTACTTCAGGAAATGTTCAACCACAGGAAAACACTTAGGAATCGCACATAAGATAGTACAGCACGTTCTTGGAGAACATTACCTACAGGCACAAAAGAGCTAGTTTTAACTGTAAACTTAGCGAGTTAACGTGTTGAGATTGATATCTTCAAAATTCATGATACATTCTATTCCAGAACTTGCAATCTAGAACTTAATAATTGCATTTATGGTGCTGTTACTTTAAGTAGCTAAACAACGAAATCACCTAAACCAGTTGCAATGCTACCAAATGGATGTTGAACAAGAATAGATTACATCAATCACTCACCATTGGTCAAGAATACGTAGGGAACCTTCAGAGTACCTGCACAATCAAAAACTACTTAAGTTAAATTTTGATAAACTAAGATCTTTTGTTCACAAAATAACATCAAGTAGATGCATAGTTACAAGGAAAGGAAAAGGCATTAACCAAAAAACTAATGAATCCCTTTTCAATGTCAATCTAAGAAAAGGGAGTATGCAAGGGAAAAAAAATGAATGAGTGGCTACAGCTTATTCTGGAATATCATTCTCATTTCCTCTTGCATCAACCCTGAGGGGCCTTATAAGATCCTATTAGGTAATGTCAACATCCTGTCTATGACAAGCCCATGAGGGGCTAGGGTGGCCCAGCTCAGAGTCATGATGGAACAAAAATAAAATTGCACCTTTGCTATATCATCTCTAGCTTTTCACGTATTGGTAAGTATTTGATCCTCATGAATATTACTAAAAATATCTTTTAGAAGAGCTAAAACAAAATAAAAGATTAAAAAAAAATTGAAACTTTATCCTTCATATCCACATCCAGTACATATTTTACATTAGACATATAAAATATTATTACCTAGGCCTTTGCAAAATAAGTAGGCAGCTACAATTCCTAAGTTTTAGCAACTAAGACTCTTAATTTGATTTTCATTTCCAATTGTAACAAACATTATATGATTACAAATATCAATAAAAATTCTAATATTTAATAAGAACAAAAGATACTCAAAAGAAATGTAATAGCCCAAACGACGTCGTACCGGAATGATCATAGAGGCGCTTGAGAGCTGTAGGAGAGCCGCCAATTGGAATGCTTCCGCGGAGCAAAACGCCATCAATGTCGAACGCAATACCGAATGGCGGTCTACATCAAATAGATTACGAGTTCACATAAAACAATGGCAAAAACACATACAATAATAAGAAATAAAGGAAGAACTTAAGTACGGATTAGAAGGGGAGTGAAATTGACGATAGGAGAAAGCTGAAGATAGTGAAGGAGCTGCCTTTCGAATCTGCGAAGATGAGAGCTTTCTTGTTAAGATCTGGAGTATTCTCATCTTCTCTTCGATTCAAAGTTGGAGTTTTGGAGAAGAAGCTCCTATCCCGACTTTTGCCTTAACCCGATTGATTTATTGGATTGCAACAGCCCATCGTGAGTAATATACCTTCCGTTTTAATTTATTTCTTTTACTTTAATTAATTATTTTATTAATTATAATAATTATAATAATTATAATAATTATAATAATAATAATAATAATAATAATAATAATAATAATAATAAAATTGCTTCTTCTTTTTTTCCCCAACATTCAGCATGTTTAAAATCAAGTATCTTTAATATAAAATTAAAATTGAATTTTTCAATTTCACAAATTTTGGTCGTTTCAGGAAAAGATTTGAACTTTTAAACAAATGGAAAAAAAAAAATGAAAATCGTATTTTCTCAAAATTTGTGCAAACTGCAAAAAAGGAAAAAAATGCAGTGGATCAATTTTACGAGTTTGTAATCGAACCTTATAGCAAGTCATATAATTTCAGCAGTAGTAATAAAGTTGTTAAATTTTATCTACTAATTGAGGTAAATCTACTTTTAATTTTTGTCATTATACTTTGTTTGTGCGACTCACTAAATTCTATCTATTATGATGATAAGATATACTTCGCCCAAGTGATCTTATTGTTATAGTTAATGAATATATGAATCAAATAATTAAGTCAAACTGAAAAGAAAAAAAATGATTTAATTTGATTGATTTGATATTGAAAAAAATAATTATTTATAATTTAATTAGGTACTAACAAAGAAAATTAAATCGACCCAGAAACAAACAACATAATACGTAATATATTAATTATAATTAATTTTATAAAATTAATTTGTAATTTTTATTGTTTTAAATATGTTATATTAAATTTGATCCAGTAAATGTTCACGAGCAGGCATATCATCATCCAAAATCTAGTGCAAAATATAGGCTTATTCACCAAAAGAAAAAACCCCGTTAGCAATCATGAGAAAAATGAAACAACAAAAATTTTCATTATACAAATACAGGCTCATTTTCACTTCTATTACATTAAATTCAAACGTAGTGAAAAAATAAAATCGAAATAAATAATTGAAGAGGAAGCCATCTCCACCTTCGCCTTCACCTCCAAACAGGGTAGCTCGTGATTTTAAGGATAAAAGAGGTATTTTACGGTTGAACCGAAAGGCCCTAGCCAGGGGAAAATGAAGTCTCCCGTTTGTGAATATTTGCAAAAAAAATTCCCCAGTTTGTAATATTTGAACTAATCATAATCAGCACCGGAATCGTAACCACTAGGGGTTGCTGATGATGGCGTCCAGGTTGAGGTAAATTATTTAAAATTTAAAATAAATGCTTAAAGGTTTTTTTTTCATAGGAATCTCCTCCTTCTCTAATTATAAATCTCAAATTTAAGTTCAGAATTAAAACAATTATTAATAAAAAACACTATTTTTCTTTCCTGATCGGCTCCCCATGGAAGCCAATTCAGCAGCTGATTTCACCATAGATATCAAAATCTTCATCGTGACTTGTCCCCTTTTTGGAGGAAACCGTGGCTTCTGGTTTGACTTGGTCGCGAAGTTTGCCATTTAAAAATATTTGGTTCTGATCAATTATCAAGAAAAGGGAAGAGGAGTTTTTGTGTTGAGCAGAGCAGAATAAAACAGAGCTTTTGAAATTGGATATCTATTAGATATTCAGAGAGGATGATGAGTGATGAATGCATTAAAGGGAGGGCAAGGGGCACCTTTATATCAGTTCAAAGGAGGACCAAATTGCAAATTTTCAGTTCCTTGGTTCCCAAGGCCGTGGAGTGGATGATAATTGAATATCTGGCTTCTTGGACTGCTTCTTACGTGGACACTGAAATGGTCCGCTCCAACTACTGTACAAAACCTGACACCTGTTATACTTTCATGTTAAATACTTCTTGAAGAAGTTAATTATTCACGGTTGGAAATTTTTTCTAATTTTACCCTTTATTAATTAAGTTTTTTATGTTGAATTTTGTATGAGAAATAAATGATACATTAAATGAGTGTATGGAATTTGAAAAGGGTAAAAATGAAAAAATATGATTCAATTTTGTCTTTGTTTCTTTTTCTTAATATGTGTGAAATGACCCAACAATTCACTTAATATGAAACACAGGGAGTAAAATTTAAGAAAGAATAAATATTTTTGAAATTTGTAATGTAAAACGATGTCACTTATATACTTTTTCTGTTTATCTTTATTTATTTATTATATTAATTATGGTATGCTTAATAATATTTGTTTAATTTATTAAATCAATGAAAAGGTTCATTGGGTGGGGAAAAGATAAAAGAAGAAAGGTTCATAGAGAAGAAAACACACATTGTTGAATTGAAAAAAAAAAAAAAAAAAAAAAGTTGTTAAACCGAGTTCAAAAGGTTCAAATTTTAAAAGGTTCACTTCATATAGTTGAAAGGGTCACATTTGAAAACCGTACGTTAAGTTGGTGACAAGACAACGGTCCATACATTGATAATAAACAGAGAGGAAAAGGTTCAAGGTTTGAAAGGTTCAAACTTTGAAAAGGCTCATGGAATTTAAAAACCATTTTTAACAAGTCAATAAAGAGATTGCAACGCTGACTTCCATCTTTCATATTATACAAAGCTTCTTTTCGTTAAGTTGCACATCTCGAGGGACGGAGGGAATATGTTGGGATTTTTTGTTACGTCCTCCGTTGTTACAACTAACATAAATTTTAACTAATATATAAGATATTGATATTTATTTTTGCTTTTGCATTTGTGTTGGTCTATCACCAAAAAGGAAGAAATTTTTAGATTATAGTTTTGCTAATTTGACAAATTTAGATTTGGTATGGAATCTAATTTCATGGAAAAATGAATTATGTCTAACTGAAAGTGATAACTGTCAAAAGTATACTATAAGTAATCGCTTATGTAAGTGTTTGAGATGTGTCAGTGTGGCAAACATCTTGACAGATAGAATTGCTCCTGAAAGACGTAGTTATCTTATATTATGTCTAATCAATATTGACACAATCATGATTTTTCTATTCGTCTCTTTCAGAATCAAGGAAGCAAAATTACTCTAAAAAAAATATCAACAAAGAAACAACAATGAATCTCAAGAGTGTCAAACTTAGTTTTAAGTTATATATATATATATCTTTGATCTTATTTTGTAAATTTGGTTCTGATTTATAAAGAAACTAAGTGCTCATTCTCAATCTGTTGATTCTGTTAACTGTAGCTAGATTTAGCATGTTATGTCGAGTCTTGTAGTCTAAATTAATCAGAGGTGATTAGTTCAGTGGGCAATAGATTAGTTGTTGCTTAGGAGTTTTGGTTACTAAATTATCATAATAATGGAGAAGGAATTAAGAGGTTAATCCTAAAATTGTATGAGTTTATAATCATTTGTTGGTCCCGAAGGAGGTTTCAACATAAAAACTCTTATTTCTTCATTTTCTGTTCTTACTCTATTGGGCAACCAAATGGAGTGTCAAGGCCAAAAATATAAAGATCATCCATTCAAAATAATTAAATTATTTAAAATTTAAAATAAATGCTTAAAGGTTTTTTTTTCATATTTATCTCCTCCTTCTCTAATTATAAATCTCAAATTTAAGTTCAGAATTAAAACAATTATTAATAAAAAACACTATTTTTATCATACTATAAAAATTATCGGACTCCAATGGATAAACACTGAGTGAAGAAAAAAAAATCTGTGTTGTTATTCTTTAAGGATTCGTTTTGTTGAAGCAATCTGTGTCATCTGATAGTGATATGCTATGCTGCCACGTCAGATGGACTGTAAGGCTCACCGTCCCCACCAAATGTTAAGGTACAAAAGTGACTGAAGTAAAGTCCAAGGAAGTTTCTTTAGAAAATTAACTACTCACATTAACTCCCATTTTTGTCAACTCAATTCAACTTAGTTCACACTAGTGGAGCTTTAAAAAAGCAATCGCTTTTTAGTTTTTTCTCATACGGAACCATCTAGTGAAGTTCAATCAAATAATAATAATACAAGTCAAATTTTAAGAAAATTATGCGTAATTTTACTTTTATCTTATAAAAGTAAGAAAATTTCTATTTGATAATTTCTCAACTCTTAAAGTTGGATCAAATTTACTATACTTTTCTCTTTATTTTAATTTATGTGAAACTTTCCTTTTTTATTTCTCTTTATAGAATTTATTTAGGACCACAAGTAAATCATCAGATAAAAATTTTAATATATAAGAAAAATAATAATATTAACCTTATTCTATCGAAATAATTTATTTATAGAATGTGATCTTCTAAACTTTGAAGATTGTTTTATAATATTCTTTTTTTGAGATTAAAAAAAAACGAGAAAACATATATTCTGATTTAGGAATCATTTATATTTAAAGTTATGAATGTCATTTGTTCATTTGCCAGTTTGATATCATCCCATTTTATGCGAAGAAAAATGAATTAAAATAAACATTAAAGTAACTTTAGCAAAAATAATATTTTATGTCTTAAATTTGGGTACTCCTCTAACGGTGTCATATGATTAATAGAGTATGCAAGTTAATCAACCAATAAGAAAGCAGTAACAGCATATCAGTGAAATTTTACAAATAGAAGATGAGAAAGATAAAATATATCTGAAGTTTATTATTATTCTATGAAAAAGATATACAGAGATAGAAAAACTATTGACTCCACGTAAAAGAAATCGAGAAGAAGAAAAGATGTTATTTCTAGCAAGCAATAACAGAAACGAAACAGATAAAGTGGTACAACATTATAATATAACTCTGCACAGCAAACAAAATATACTAAAAGTGGGGTAAAGTTACGAGATACGTAAGAAAGGGAGTTTCCATTTTTAAGCTCTGTTCGTCAGCTGGAAATGGCAATATTCTCATCTCTTCCAATTATCTTACCCAAATCGCCGATCATCATGAAAACCGAAGTTACTGATTTCCATAATTTCTTAAAAATCGCAGCTTTTACTTCTCCGCGTCGTGGGGGGACTCTTATTTTCCCTCTGTTCATCTTATATGAATTCTGGAAAGTGAAAGATAACAGAGCAAAAACAGAGTGTGGAGATTTGGTTGGAGCAGGGGAATATATGGGGTGGTTAAGTAATTTTGAAGAAGTAATGGGGAAAACTTGGAATTTTTGCAAGGCTTTTGTGAAGATTGAAGAAAGTGTGAGGGGAGGTAGAGATAGAGGAAGTGAATTTTATAGTAAGGTTTTTTGAAGAGGATGAATTTTGGACTTGCAACAACTTTGCCACCAAGTTTGTCATTTTGTTACCTAGGTTTGCCACCTCATCGTTGAAATAAGCAATGTTTTGGAATTATTTTCTTAAATCTTTATAGGGTGTCTCACGTTATCGATTAAAGTCTCTTTGAAAAGCCACCTTTCGTAATTAGATTTGATGTAATAACTTGGTTAATTATATAATTATTTGATTAGCATGTAATTTGTTGTGATTATACGTTCTTATTCAAAAGAGAAAAGACTGTAAATTGTTGGTAATTATATGATATAATGAAAAGTTAATTATTTTTAAATTTTTTTTTTCTAAATATGTATTTTTTATTTTTTATTTTCATTCTCAGTTTTTACTTTATGTGATTTTATGAATTTTTTATATTATTTTTATTTTTAGTTGTTTTATGTTTATTTTTTCATTAGCATTATTTTATTAGTATTTTAATTTTTAAACTAAAGTCGAATGTATTATTGAATAAAGTTATAAGTTTATATATTTTTCTTTTAAATCATATTTATGCATGTTATGTTGAAATTTGACATAAGTATATCGTGTTAACATTTTATTTTGGGTTTAGAACTTATGTTATTTTTTTAGTTTCATTTGTATTAGTAATATTGAATTGATATTTCACATTGCAAGTTATTTAATTTATAGTTAGATTTGATAGATTATCTTTTTGTCAATATTTTATTTTGTCAAGCGTGCATTTCATTATGTTCGTATAAATATTCTATTTTTAGTTTTTATGATTAGTTTTATTAAAATATACTAATTCAAAAATATAAATTAATTTTTTTTATAATATTAGCTAGAACATATATTACTTAATATAATATTTAATTTAATATTATTTATAACTAGTCTTATTTGTCTAATATAATGTTTAAATTTTAGATAAATAACATAATTTTGTAATTACATCTGTGCAACAAAACAACAAACTTGTAATATTACATTGTGACAAATAAGCATATCTCAGTAATCCTTAAATTATGTAATTACTAGATTGGTGATTATTGCTCTATTAATTACACTAATTCTAATTACCGGATATTGACTCTTATTGGGTGAGATATTTTTTCATCTCACAAAAAAAATTGGATCCCAAAGTTTAAGACTTGAGGGTTCATTTTTTTGAGACATATAATAAAGTTTTTCTCATTCTTTTTATTATCAATTTGATTTTAGTTTATGTGATTGATTCCTAATTAAATAAAATCGTGCAATATTCTGCCTTCTTGGTGCAAACATGAGTTAAATATGTGTAGATTAGTTTGTGCATAAGTGGTAAACAATTAATTAAACATGTTTAATATGCTTCTTAAATAAATAAGAACATGTTTTGAATAGATGCATTTGAATTTGAATAAGCTTTGTTGAAGGCTGATTAAACATTAAATGGAGTATCTAATTAAATCACAATTATGCTCCTTCTTCTTTTTATTTTCTTCTTCTAATTTTATTTGACTTACTCCCTGAGTGACGAACGAGCAAGAGAAGACTCTGCGGTCCACTACTTCACTTTTATTTTTTTCATAATAAAAGAATAAAAACTGAGAAAGTCAATCTCGTGCCCACTCAAATAAATATATAAATAAATAAAAGGTCCAATGTAGGACCCTTTGTACTTCTGGAATCACTCCAAATAATATGCTCCGCCGCGCATTTTTATTTATTCATCATAATAAAATAAAATTTTAATAATATTTATTCTGATATCAAAAGATGATTTTATATTTAATTTTTAATTCATCTTTATCATTAATTATAATTATTTTTCTATTATATTTTCAACTTTCAAGTGTGATTTGATAAAATTTCTCCAATCATTTATTGCTTTTTAATTCTAATGTCAAATCAATAATGCATAACTATTTCGTGGACCGAGAGAGTAGTAAGTCTAGTGGTTAGCTCACTAGGTCGCTTAAGCAAGTGTCGGGGATTAGATCTCCGCCTTGTACATGCAACAACAAATTGGCCAGTGGCAAATCCTTAAATGAAATTCAGATCCGCGGAGGATTAGTTTTTGACCTGTCGAGCTGGGGATACCTTAGAAAATAAAAAAGAAACTATAATTAATGATGAAGATAAATTAAGAACTATGTATAAAATTTTATAAACTGGATAAATATTTTTAAACCCCTCAAAATAATATATTGGATAAGTAAAAAATAAAAATAGACATAAATAGTATAATAAATAAATAAAGTAAATCATTTATTCTGGCATAAATGCATATTGTCCTTTTCTGCCTTCTGAACTTCCGAAGCAGCAGAATCACTCACTCACGGAGCCTTGATGGTTCGGACAAAGCTTACAAATTGTCAACGTTGACACTATTTTCATAAAACCCAAAAATGAGTTTTAACGCGTGTGCATTGATTATTGGTGTTGTTCACTCACTTAAATTTCATAATAAATTAACAGCATAAATAATTTTATTTATTGTTCAAAAATTAATTTGATTAAGTTTTAAGATTAAATTTATGTAAAATTTTAAAATAAAATTTCAGATATTCAAATACTATACAAAAACCTAATATAAACTATGATTTCTTTTATATTAATACGATTAAAAAATATAATTTAAAATATTAGTTAAAATTTATATCGTTTAACTCTAAAAGAGACTGTGATAATTAAAATAACTAAATGGAATAAGTAATATGCTAAAATAAATTAAATTATACTGATATTAACATCTATATATAATTTAAATTTAATAAAAATATCCCAAAAAACTAAAAGATCTATCTTCTTTTGAATTGCATGTCTACGTGCAAAAATAAATCTAAAATTTGTAAAATATGAATGCATAGCATAAAAAAGAAGAAAACATTATATTAATTGTATCGAGAAGAAAAAAATATGCTCCCTCTATTTGAGTTTATTGTTAAGTCTCCTCTAATTTGATGTCTACTTTTAATTATTAGTTTTGATAATCAAGAATGAATAGTTTTCTTCTTTTTTTTCTCTCTCTTATATTTTCAATTTGTTAATCTTGAATATATGTCTTTGAAAAATATAAGGAATAAATATTTTGAAACTCTATCAATTAATAAAGATAAAATAATAAACTCACTATATTAGTTATTATTTTCTTAAAAAATATCTCAAATTAAAATTTAATAAATAAATTCAAATTTAAAAAAATAGTACACAAAAAAAAATCATGAATTCACGTAACCAACCATACGCTAAATATTATTAATGGAGGGAATAGCCCTACATGTAAGTGCATGGGAGTTTCGGGTGAGTCAATTTCTCTCCTCTTTTTTGTCTTGTCTTTCTTTTTCCAACATAAAAAAATAAAATACTCCATCTATTAAATTTTATTTATTCACAATGATATTTTGAAATATTTAATAATATTTATTTAATTTGTAAAATCATGAATAATTTATTATTTTATGTCTACTTTATCATTATTATTAAATAGTATTATTCATTTTTCAATTTTTAAATAGTTTAAATTTTATATGGTGTTGTTTCACATGTACATCATGTCTTGCCTTGTGATATAGTAGGTAAACAGGATTAATCGTATCGTTATATATTATGTTGTTATTTTCTATCATCTATTTGCTAATAGATCACATGACCTCAAGTAATTTTTGCAACCGTTTAACCACTACACTAAACAATTAGTTTGTATCAAGATGTGTCACTATTTGTATAAATATTTATTAAATCAAATTTTGATCTATATATAGAATGTAAGTTTCAACGAAGAGGTGTCGCTTGACACCTCTCGGGGAAGGGTGGGTCCATCCCTGCCTCCTTAAACCCACTTGTGAAATTCCACTAAGCAAACACACGGGGAAACATTAAATACAATTTTACCATCTACATCATTACTGCCCCATGAAAGTTCCAAACTCCGCGTAGGAAAGGAAGAAGTGACAAGAAAGTCATTGAATGTACACGTCTTTCGTCAATTAGAAACATTACATCAGTGATGACCAAGTTAATTAAGGAAAATATTTCCACAAAGAAGCATCCATCAAAGTCAAAATCAAGTTCAACGATTGTATGAACCCTTAAGATGTACGTGTATATATAGATAACCAATTCGCGTATAAATACGTTGCTCTGTATCTTCAATTCTTAAAAAAAAATATTGTATATATAAAACACAAATTCATTCTACATATATACATATCAATGAATGACTATTTTAGTAAAATTATACAAACAATATAAATAATTATATATAAACAATAATAACATGTCAAGTGATATATTTAAATTATAAAATAAGTATCAAAGAAAAAGTACAAGTTGCTGAAAAATTGTTAAGTGACATAAATCATTAAAAAATTAAGTCAATATTTTTACTGTTATGTGTCTTTGCACATGTAGCTTAGCAACATTATAAAATATATATTTAAAAGTAGCAAAATTTTGATATCAACAATACAATTGTATTCGTTAATATACAAATTAAAGGTTATTGTTATTATTCCACTGAGTTATTGATTTGTAGCAAAGCGACGATCAGATAATTTCCAAACAATAGTACTCTTTCTGTTAACTTTTATTTATCATTTTTGCTTTTCGAGGTTAATTTAACTAAATTTCAAAGCTAAATTGAAATAGTTAAATTTAATATTTAAAATTTAGATGATTGAAAACTATACCAAAAATGCTACAAGTTGTAATATATGATGAAATTTTTATCATATTAATACATCTTAAAATATTGGTCAAACTTCATATAGTTTGATTTCAATAAGTGAAATAATGACAAATAAAAATGAACGGAGAGAATATCTACTAATTTTAAACCAGAATCATGGAAATTCAAAGATATTTTAACTATATATGAGCTGCTCAAAGACACAACATTGAAAAATGAAAAGATTGACTTCTTAATTATATTCATTTGGTAAATGACTTGAATATTCATCCATTTAAATAGTAACGGTGAACATTGATGAATCTGTCCAAATCAAGTCACATTCATGACAACTATGGAATAAAATATTAAACACGAATTGTGGAGAATATAGGATAGATAATCAACAAAATAAGAATTTGATATTTGTGAGAAATTGGTTAATTGAATAGTACAAAGGCATATAGTTTTAATTTTTAAAGATTTTTTTCAATGTCAATCACTATACAAACAGGTCCTACAATCTACAAGTTCTTTTCAGATACAAGGAAATGATTCAATTCCAGATTAAAACTTATTTCTCGATTCATTTAAAGAAGTGAACAAAGTTCTTATAGAGATATAAAAAATAGATTCGATTAGGTATAATACTGAAAATGGTCATTGAATGAACATTCTCAAGAGCTCGGATC
>DF357232.1:162855-209182 GCA_000787875.1 Solanum virginianum
TCTCAAGAGCTCGGATCGAATCGATATTGAAAACTTAGTGTGTTAGTCCAGGTCAAACTGAAGGCGCAGCAACAACATACATCCTCTAGAATCTTGTTAGTGTGTTAGTTCAAGTCAAACTGAAGGCGCAGCAACAACATATATCCTTTAGAATCTTGGTGCTATGCATCAGGGCCCACAAAATTGCTATGAGCACTAACATAGGCTAATTTATATCGAAAAATTATATTGTATACATAATTCCAATAAAGTGGTACGAGCACTAGACTTATTAAGAATGATTAAATTAATAGTACTCATATTATTAGTGCGCAAGGTTTGCTTATGGAAGAACCGCACATGTATATTGAGAGAAGCGCATAGGTTGTGATTATAAAAATGTCCTTTTTTTTTAATTTTAAGATGAATCAAAGTACACCTATTATGGAGGTATTTTTATAAAGACATTTTTTATGAGGGACAAAATATCAAAACCATCTCTGAAGATTATAAAGTAATTTCTCAGAAAATGCACATAGGATTTTGTTGGAGCATGATATTTTAACATAAAATATATTATTTTAGTGAATTAAATTGATAAGAATTCTGCGTCACTGAGAGCTGTACTAGGTGAATATATGTGTGGTCCATTTTGGCAAATGAATTTAGCTAGCTTCTCGAGATGTCATTTGATCGGTTGTAGAGTTAAAATTTGCGTGCCTATTAGTCTTGCTGCCTTAAGGTCTTGAGACATCATTTGTAGAGTGTATTAGTAAAAGTAGTGTATGCATTAGTTTGATATGTTAGTAGTATTTTATTTGATATATTTTTTTATGTTACATATAATTAATGCTAGTATTAATTATACACTATATTGTGTATTAAAATATGTATTACTAATATGATCAATTTTTAGATTAGTAGTGCAAGAGGATTTAATGCATGGTCAAAAATTCAATTGCTCCTCAATTTTTTTTTAACATTTTGTGCAGCATATTTGTGGAGGATATCTTTATGAATAATAATTTTTTTAAAAAAAATTGTGCAAGACATGCTATTTTTTTTATACACCAAATCAAACAAAGCATATTCTTATGCTCGTCATAATTAATGCAAACATAACTAATGAAGTACAATAATTACTAATGTAAACATCACTAACACTGTCTATTTAGCATTATTTTATAATGTTTGTGAAAAAACTAAAAATATAATTTGACTATATATGAAATATACATAGACTAAAAATATTTATACATCGAATGACTATCTTTTTTATAATTACTTTGATTGAATAACCTTCTACCGTAATTACCTCATATAAAATTGGAGATAATCTTTTCAATACAACTTAGATATTTTATAAACTTATCGATAATATTCCAATCTTTTCAATACAACTTAAATATTTGTAAACTTATCGATAATATATCTCTCA
Source organism: Solanum virginianum (assembly GCA_000787875.1). Classification (NCBI taxonomy): domain Eukaryota; kingdom Viridiplantae; phylum Streptophyta; class Magnoliopsida; order Solanales; family Solanaceae; genus Solanum; species Solanum virginianum. Next base: position 164,273 of record DF357232.1, read on the forward strand.
TTCTTAATTGATTTCACAAAATTCATGGATCTGTTGAGGAGTCTGTGGCCCATGTAGTCGGGCCAATATAATGGGCTGATATTCAGATTTACATTTTATACCATTTAACCTCTAAAATAACTCCTACATAACAATAGTTTTGTTTAGGGAAAATTAAGTAGGTAGGCAGATATATGATATGTATTTATATTATATCACTATATTTTTAAAAAAATTATAATTTATAGCTATAGTTAGAGTTTTGTTGTTATTTTCTCTCTCTTCTCTTCCTTTCTTCCTCTCTCTCACCTCACTCCTCTCTCTCTCTCTTTCTCTGCAATTTCTTGCTAGACATACAATTACATATGTATATCACCTGCATATATATAATTATTTTGACAGATATACATAGTCAATTCGACAGATATACATATACAATTCTCCTTTATCCACTCTCGCATGCCTCTCTCTCCACTCTCTCAATCTAGCTCGCCTCTGTCCTCACTCTCCCAATCTCTCCAGTCAAATATATAAATACATATGTATATTAGCTACACATATACAATTATTTGACAGATATACACATGCAATATGTAAAATATAGTTATTTGACCATATTAAGTTTCAAGCCTAAGTTATTTATAAAAATTTCCCTATTATATTTTAAATGTTTGCTCTTTTTAAAAAATCTTTTTTTTTTCTATAACTTACTCGAAAGACAACGACAAGTATCACTCAGTAAGTTGAATTACAACCAAGAAAATAAGATACTTCATATAACAAATTAAATTATATAATAAGATAGAAAAATCGTACTCTGAGTCTTTCAATATATATAAGTAAAATCCTAAATTTGGTAGCTTAGTGTTTCAATTTGGACAAATTGATTGTATTATTAGATTCTTTATGTCTCCTAAGGATAATGCGATGAGTTGTTGATTAGATTGCTTCTTTGTTAATTAAATAATAATTACTTTTATTTAGACACACTGGCATGGCATGTGAGTAGTGACAATTGACCTAGTATTAACGTATTTTTACTAGGGATATGTTTAAGTAACTAAACAACAATTAAAAAAAATAATATATAGTCAGAAACCTTGGAAGTTGGAACAAGAATATCTTGACATGCACTCTGTCATTAAAGATTCCAAATCATATCTTTCTACAAGTGGAAAAACAGATCTAGATATTTTTAGTATTTCCAATAAATTAAAGAAAATAATCTGTCAACTGTCTTCCTTTGTTCTCAGCAGCTATATAAGATATAATAATATACTCTCTCCATTTAACTTTACTCGGCCTCTATACTATTTTAAAATGTTCAATAATACTTGTTTACTTTATAAAATCAAGAGACAATTTACCACTCAATTCCTAATTTATCCTTATTACTAATTATAGTTATTTATCTATTATATTTTTCAAGATATCGTATTTATTATATTTACCCCATTATTTACTACTTCTTAATCTCTGTGCCAAGTTAGTAGAGGCCAAGTAATATTGAACGAAAAAAAAATATAAAAGTAGAGTGTTTGTGTAGTTAATTTATTTAAATATTTCATTCGATATTCAATATTTATCAGAGTATCTTCATTTTCTTTTTCTTGTTTAAAATATTCATATGGACACAAATGTTAGTACAGTGATACTTTGGCATGTGATAGACATAGGAAACAGGAAAAAAATAAAACACAACTTTACAGTTAACTGAACCTATTTAACTTTTCGAATATCTTTTAAATTTTATAATTTTAAATATATAAATATTAAAATTTAAAAATTATAAAAAATATAAAAATATTTTGTAATTATTAATCGCGATTCAACTCTCAGACCTTCTTCTGGAATTTGAATTTTTAAAATCACACAAGATAGAATAATTCGGGGGAAGGGAAGGAGGAGGTTGTTACAAAATTAGTAGAGGATAATCATTTCATACTTCGAAAATTTAATATAAAGTTAGATTTTATTTATTTTTTACTTTGTAACTGTACATAAAGTGATTTTTTTAAATGATATAGATTATATCAACAAAAATGCTTTTAAATGTTAGAATATTTACTTTTAAAAATTAAAGAAGTTTGTAATTGACAATGAGATTTGAAAGAATTTAAACTGTAAAAACATTAATTTATGAAATAGGTGATACGCTAAGTTTGGAACTAATTTGAGAAAATATTTAAAGTTTTATGCATAAATATATTACGATTTCATATATTAGTCTGTTATATCTCGGCCAAAATTATCATGTCATGTTCTTATTTATTTGATTTCTCACTTTTTTTTCCTCTCTTTTTAATATGGTTTCTTTTTAAGAGTCAAATGATATAAATTTTGACCAAAAATTAATTAAGATATATTTTTCTTAATCATAATGACGTGAGATAAATTAAATTTTTATAATATTTTCTTATATAGTTTTTGAATATCTAAATTTTAATTTTAAAATAGCAAATTAATCTAATCTTATTTAGTTTTGAAAAATAAGCAAATTGACTTTCGATTAGCAAAATGTTAAAACTATAAGTATATTAAAAATTAAGTTCTAATTACAGGTCCAAAATAAATAAGGAAGAAAATAATCAACGTTTCAAAAAATAAGGTTTATCGTTGCTCCATAATAAATAAGAAAAAAAACAATCATCGTTTCAGAAAATAAAGTTTTTCAGTGCTCCATAATAAATAAGCTTAGAGAAAAACATTCATAATTGACTTAATTTTGGCCATAGACTTAATAAGAAAAGGATTTTAAATGCTTAGACTTTGTTAAGGACAAACAGCTATTTCAATCTTTTTTAATCTTATGATAAAAGAAAATTGTAGCAAATACCTTTTAACCGTTGAAAAGGAGCAATTCCATTGAATTGTAAATTGTAATGTTTCTACTTTATATTTCTTTTTTCCTCTATATGTTTAGTTTCTTTCTTTTCATTGTTTTATTATTAATCAAAAAAATATTTTTTTATACTATCTAGCTAAATGAAATTGAAGAAACAAATAAATTATTTGACAAAAATTATTTTTTAATTAAAAAAATTCTAAATTAATTGATGGACCACGCTAAGCGCAGATATATTTCCTACTCCATTTGTTCAATTTTACTTGTCACTATTTTATTTTTTGATGTCAACTTGGCTAAACTTCAAAGCTAAATTGAAGTACCTAAATTTTGATATTTGAAATCTAAAATTTAGATGATTAAACACTATACAAAAAATGTTATAAGTTGCAATATTTCTTATATTAGTATGCTGAAAAAATACATTTTAAAATGTTAATCAAAATTCACATAATTTAATCTCAAAAAAAGAAATATTGATAAGTAAAAGTGAACGAAGAGAGTAATTTAATAATCCTTATCTTAAGAACACACAGAAAATAATGAAGAGCATTAATTGATCAATAAAAAAATAATAAAGGAAGAGGTGGAGATCGTAATTACGAAGTGGGGAGGACAAAGGGTTCATTATGAGGATATATGAAAGAATCAAATGAAAAAAGGGTTCATCAGATATTTATTATAATTATTTATAGTTATTTTTTTATAGTGAATTTTAAAAAATATCATGTAAATTAATTGTTTAATTCTGGTTTATTTATATTTAAAAATTTATAAAATTATTAGTTATGATAATTTATTAAAAAATAAATGTACATCACTTCAGGTGCAGCCAATTAAAATAAATTGATGGAGTAGTAATAAATATAGGGCGTGAGGGCCGTTGAAATTCTCTAGATTTGGAATATTGAGTAGTTGGAAACGGACACTAGATTTGGAATATTGAGTGGTTGGAAACGGACATTAGAGTCTACTGTTAATATAAAAAGTGATTCCGTTTTGTGTTATATAAAATTAAATTCATATTTTTATAAAATTGTGTTAGGTTTAAAGTTATAAGTGAGTTTTAAAATTATAAGTGAACCAAAAAGATAAATAAAAGATATTTTTGAACTCAAAAGTTGATAATAAAAATATTTTAGGTCCAATAGATAGATAAAGAGTATTTTTTATATCATAATTATTATAAACGGGAAAAGTCACAAGAAAAATCATAGGCACAGACATAGACAGAGTCATAATTGAATTGGTACCATCATATATAATTGGTCAATAGTTACAGAAAAAGAAAACTTTTTTATGTGAGTGAGAGGAGATGTCGTTTTACTCATTAAAATGTAAACAAGGGTCTCTTAGTCAATTACTTTTGTAACAAAAGTTTCACATTTCACGTAAATATCATATTAAACCAAAAAAATTACTCAAACATTATTTAAGTGATAGAGAAAATCTTAGAATAGTGAAAGAACGTATCTCACCAATATTTTAATTAAATTAGACCACTTAATGTACGTAAAATAATCAACTAAATTATTTTTTTTTTAATGTGAAGTTGCTGCATCATCGTCATATATATATATATATATATCATTATTAAATTAATCTAGCATAGTTAAGAGAAGACAATATATAATCTGGAGAACCCAAAAAAGATATGTACTATTTACTTTTCTTGTGGGGAACGCCTACTTATAATTAAGTCATGCATTATAATAACGAGACAGTACACAGAGACTTGTGGTACGGAATAATAAAGAAGTTAGGTACTTTATTAATTGTTAAATAGTAGGTTGATCCATATCGATCATGTCCTATGTTTATAGGTACAAAACAGTAGTAAAAGATGATGTGGTTAATAGTAAACGTCCTATCTCTATAGGTGTGGTTATATCTTTTACTATTACTGCCCCAAAACTCGGATATAATAAATATAACTTATGGTTAAATTTTTAAAAATGTTTATTGAGTTTTGAAATCTTAATCAAACACAAATATTGTTATTCTAGTACGTACTTATAGAGATATTTAAAATAAATAAATAAATTAGCCAAAATACCTGAAAACTGGTATGCATCAAGAATATTATATCAAAAATTCACCGAGAACCATTTCCTAGCCATATCTATCCAATATATTCGAGGGAGAAGTGAAATCATATAAGGTCAGGTCCTACACCAAAATATCATCTTATTCAAACTAGAAATTATTTATCTTTAAAATTTTTTCTTTACCCTTATAGAAATGATTTTCAATCACATAAATATTTATGAATAATTTTAAAATATAAATTTTAAATTTTTTTTGAGCACTATGATAAGTTAAATAATATTACATAAATTAATTAAAAAAATATGGGACTAGCAATTAGTTGAATAACCAAATCAATCCTATAATCATCTTGTTTACTTTTCAACTAACCAAATTTTGAATGAGACTGACAGGGTAGGCCGGCAGGACAGAATGGAGTAGGGCGGGTTAGAGATTATTTTCAAAATAGTAAATGGATTGGTGTAGTTAGTAGGGTAGATCAAAGTTTGGATTCATCGTCTACTGTCTTACTAATTAGACAGTTTAATAATTATTGTGTTCGAATAATTATAAAGTTATATTAAATTTTAAAAATTAATTATTTAAAATTAGATGTTTATATTAGGCAAATAAGTAGATTTATAAATTTATATTAAATTAAATATTTAAGAGATATATTATCTTTTTAAAATATATTAATTAGTAAACATATGTTCTTAATTAATATTGTAAAAAAAATTATATTCTAATTAAATTAACCATAAAATTAAAAATACAAGTTTTATACGAACATATGAAATGCAATGCTTGACAACAAATAAATATAATGTCATAGCAAAATTATTACAATATTTAACAAAAGAATATTCTATCAAATCTAACTAAAAAATAAATAGCTCGCGTAATGTAAAACAGCAAGCCATATGCTACTAACACAAATGAAATTAAAATTATAACATAAGTTCTAAATTTAAAATAATTTTTTTTACATTTCAAATTTTATCATAACGTACGTCAAATTTTATCATAACGTACATAAACATGAAATAAAGAAAAATGTAAGTTTATAACTTTGTTCAATAATGAATTTAATTCACCTTTAATTTACTCCCTCCGTTCACTTTTTTTGTCACTATTTCACTTATCGAGATCAAATTATATGAAATTTGGCTAATATTTTAAGATGTTTTTTTTCATCATATTAGTACGAGAAGGATCGCAACTTATAATATTTTTCATATAGTTTTCATCATCTAAAATTAGATTTTAAATATTAAATTTAACTACTTCAATTTAGCTTTGAAATTTAGTCAAGTTGACCTCAAAAATTGAAACAGTGACAAGTAAAAATGAATAGAGGGAGTAAAAATAACAATAACAACATATTAGTGGAATCTGATAAGTGGGGTATGGGAAAGATACAATTTACGCAAACCTTACCACTACCTCATAGAGATTGAGAGCCTATTTTTTTAAAAAAAAAACCTCGTCTCAAAAAATAGATGGAGTACATAACTAATATTTGCATAAATAATACTATTTACATAATTAATACCTCTATAACTAGTACAATTAATATCAACATAATTAATAATTGTATAACTTACATTAATATTTCCTTCGTCTCAAATTAATTGATTTTTTGAGGTTTTTTTTAAGGTTCAAAATAGTTAAATTTTTCAAAGTTCAAGATAAATATTTGAAACTTTTTCATATTTTCTCTTTCATTTATTGAACTTTTACATTTTTTAAGAAATAAATTATACTATAAAGTATAGTGTAAAATTAATCTTTAAATATTTTTATTAATATATGTACATTACCTCATAAATTTAGTTAATACGAGATAGAGTGAGTAACTAACCAGCCCTAGAATATGGGAAGGGGCCACATATGTTTACGTACTTCCAGTGTCGCGAAATGCGGTAGCTTGTGGTCCTAGGAAATATTAATTTCTTTTAATAAGGTGTACTAATTGCTTCATAATATATAACGTCCTCAGTTAATGGACTAGTACCATATCATAACCTCGTGTTCACAAATGAATGGTTTAAAAAAAAAACATTTTGTGTAATAAAAAAATTTATAATAAAATATAAACCTATCTTTTTTTAAGTGAACTACAAAACAAGTTCTTATGAACAAAGGATTTTACAAGTGAACTACAAAACAAACTCAATTTTTTTTAATTAACTATTGATAACTTGATCTTTAAAATTCTTATAATTTTTTGGGCTATGATAAAATAATTATATTGGAGTAATAAATACATTAACCAAATATAAATAAATAAACAAAATGAACACCCTCGAATTATGAAAATATATATAATTAGATAATAAGAGTGGTGATTGTGAGTGCTCATTTGACATGTGTATTCTAAGGTAAAAAGATTTGTTTATTTTGAGCCTTAGAATGTCAATGAGAACCAAATGACCTATAGAATTTTTTGTTCGCTAAATGCATATCTTTATATTTTATGTAATTTTTGCATATTTTCTATGTAGATACATAAAAAAAATTTCAACGTCAGAAAATGCCACGTAGATCTGTTCATGAATAATAGTCGACTCCAGCGTGGACCAAAAAAAAAAAAGGCGACGACGGGGACCCCTTTCTGTTTTTGGTAAAAGCAATGTATGCTAGAAAGAAATTAATTTTCTTGTAATTTTTCAATATATACCATATTCTTCCCCCCAAAAAGGGGGAAGCAAAGGTACCCTCACAAATCACACAACTCACATAAAAGTTGCCTCACACGTCCCAATCTTTCTTCTACCCCGACCCCCTCCCTATATGGAATAGTATAGTTATATAAGTGAATGAAATTCATCCTCACATGATCAACAAATTACTCTTCTTTTCTGATGCATTTTCCATTGTTAGTTTAAGCAAAGTGTTCTTGGTTGACGCTGAAAGTTGTTTGCTGAATCGTTTTGGTTAACTGAGAGGTTTTGTGATTTTTGTAGTTGGAGGTGAAGAGAATGATGTTGGATCTCAATGTAAGCGTAATCTACAATAACCTTCCGGAAGGTTCTGTAGCTAACGGATCAGGGACGTCCAGTTCATCGTTACGAAATGCAGAGACTACAACCAGTGCCGGGGACGGGGATTCGTGTTCTACACGCTCCGGTGACTTATTCGCTTTCAATTTCGGCATCCTCAAAGTTGGAGGAGCTGAAACTAGTAGGAGCAGCAACAACGATGATGAGAATCGGAGAGTTACTCATTCCCAATTCGTGACTCGGCAGCTGTTTCCAGTTGATGACGCTGAGTTGAACCGGAAACAGACCGATCGGGTCTTTCTCTCCTCCGGTACATCCGGTTATGTCGGTTTTGGAGATGTGCGAATAGTACAGCCACAACCACCGAAACAGCAAGTGAAGAAGAGTAGAAGAGGGCCAAGGTCAAGAAGTTCACAGTACAGAGGCGTCACTTTCTACAGGAGAACTGGAAGATGGGAATCACATATATGGTTAGTCTTCTAATTGTAAAGGTTTTCTTGTCATTTAATTTTGACTGGATCATAAATGACGGAAATGATAAATCAAACTACTATTGGATGCAGGGACTGTGGGAAACAAGTATATTTGGGTATGGATATTGCTACTTTCATTATAGTTTGGTTAATTTCGTTGTTCTGTAGATTTTGGTGCTAAAGCTGTGTCTATACTTTTTTCTAATTTTTGATTGGTTTTTGTTGTTGCTTTATATTAGGTGGTTTTGATGATGCTCATATAGCAGCGAGGTAAAGTAAAAGTCTAGAGAGCTCAAATATCAGACACTTTGTCACATTTTTCAACTTTACGTTATTTCCCAAATCAAATCTTCCTAGATTTGATTGCATCTGTTTTCTTCTCCGTTGTATAGAGCCTATGACAGAGCTGCAATTAAGTTCCGGGGCGTTGATGCTGATATCAACTTTAGCTTAAGTGATTACGAGGAGGATATGAAACAGGTTAGAAATGTAATGATTCAAATATGTTAAGGTCACTGTTGAACTCTTAGGTAGACCATGTTCTCTGGGTTCATAGTTGCTTCTGTTCTAATGGCATCATATATATAAGTACTCTGAACAATTTGGACACTTTTTTTTTCATTAACGCAGATGAAAAACCTTGGCAAAGAAGAATTTGTGCACTTGCTGCGACGTCATAGCACTGGTTTCTCAAGAGGGAGCTCCAAATTCAGAGGAGTGACACTACATAAATGTGGCAGATGGGAGGCTCGGATGGGACAGTTCCTCGGGAAAAAGTAAGGAATTAACGAACGAACAAAATGAAATTCTTGGAGAAGTAGATTATAGCTTAGAATAGTAGTTGTCGAAAATGGGACATACATATGTTTAACATGCGTGCTTATAGAAGAAAATCATTGGTACTACGATATTCATAGTGGGGATTGGACTACTTATGTTGCAGGTATATATATCTTGGGCTATTCGACAGTGAAGTAGAAGCTGCAAGGTCCTAATGATATTGAATTACCCTCTCCCTGATAATGAACATTTATCCTAAATTCTCCACTTCAATTATGTGTTATCCAACCGATATCTCCTTTATTTTTATGCAATAGGGCTTATGATAAGGCGGCAATTAAAACTAGTGGAAAGGAGGCTGTTACCAACTTTGAGCCAAGTGCATATGAAGGGAACACAATGTCTGAACCACAAAATGAAGGTTTGCTCAAAAGTTCTTGCTCATTTCTAACTAATGTCACTAATTCCAAGCCACAGCGCCTTATCTATATGTGGATCTATCTCATTTGGTATGCCTATGCTGCAGGTAGCCAACATGATCTTGATCTGAACTTAGGGATATCTACCTCTTCTTCAAAGGAATTTGACAGGTTGGGAAGTTCTCGCTATCATCCTTATGATATAGAAGCGTCAAGAAAACCTAAGGTATTAGCAGAGTAGCTTATATGCTTCTGTTCGTGCAGATTCTATTATATTAAATTGTTCTGTTATATGTTAGTCTTCTATTTTCACAGTTAATATGCAAGAGGATTTATTACACTGTATATTCTCAGAGTATAAAATATTGGTAGTAATATTATCCCTTTTTGTTAATTCAGATAGCTTTTCCCATTCATTCAAAATTGTGATGAAACATGTTCACGAGCATCTTCAATCTTTCATTTTTTGGTAGATTGTGATACTGTTTGTACTCTTCAACTACAGATGGATAAATTTGGTCCAGTAATGGTCGGAAGTTCACATCTCAAGGGACTACCAATGATGTCCCAGCAAGCTCAGTTGTGGACTGGAATCGACTCTAGTTTCTCTTCCAGCTACGAGGTAAAATACTAGTTCTACCTTCAGTCAGAAATTTAGGACTAAACAGCGATGAAACTCCCATCAATATATTTTTAGTTTTCTTTATCCCATTTATGGTCAAATTTACAAATATTCTGTTGCCAAAATAGCCGCCTTCTTCCTGGCCCCCACCCCTACACCCACAATTTCCCTCAAGTGATGGGATCATTTGTTTAGTATGAAACACCTTACCTTTTTTACTTCTCGTTGTTTGTGGGGCTGAGAATTAGTGATGGTATGCCCCATACAAATGACAAAATTTGTTTTTAACTTGACAATATTTTGTGCTTGGTCATTTATTTGGATTATAATGAGCTATGTCATTCTTCAAAGGGCTTAGTGAGTATTACAACACCAATCAAGTCTAGACAATGTTTAAACTTATTAATCGGACTGCATTGGTCATCATATCTGCTGGATCGATTATTATGTGGATACTTTCTTTACATCTACAATCCCTTTAGATATGATATCTTAAATAAAAATTATGTTTTTTTCCATGGATAAGATAAATGAAAGTGGGAGATTTACAGAAATAAATTGGAAGATCCATGGTAACATTAGAAAGTAGTATAGAGATGGAACAACAAAAGATCTGATTCTCGTGCAGGTTAATAATTAGACTTCGTTACCAGACTCAATATATAAAACTTTATGATGAAGGCCTTTTCTCCCTCTTTTCTCTATATACTAGTCTTGGAAACGTGCGTGGCACGTTTATCTCAAAATATTTTATATAAATTTTATATTGTAAATGACATATTTTATCCTCTTCAAGTCTATTGATTTTTAGTAAAAAAATATATTATTTTTTATGATAAAAAGTATATATATTTTTTCTAATAAAAAGAATACATCCTTCAATATAAATTAACTTGACTAAAAGTGTGGGGGGTATAATTAACTAACTACTGTACAACTACACTATTCAAATGAGGATACTAAAATGCTATATGCTAGGCTAATGTACACAAAACAACAAATCATTATAAATTCTTAATAATAATAATAAAACAATAAAAAGTCGTGCAATAAATATTAAACAAAATAAATAAAAAGAGACAAGAGAAGAGAGCATACAAATTTTCTCTCTCTCACACACACACATATATATATATATTTGTCAATTGTGTGTCAAATGCGACTATTTTAGTAATATTTCATAAAAAATTCAACACATTGTACTAATAGAAAATTTAATTAGTATTATCTTTAGTTTTCAAATTTAATTTTTAATAAACATAAAATAATTTAATAAAAGAAGACAGAACAATAATAACATTATATTACATGTTTGTGATAAGTAATATGCAATTTGAAGTAAAAAAAATTACAATTCAAGCTCAACATAAAATAATAGAGGTTTGGAAAAAATATCTAAAACATAGGAATAGAAGATTAAAATGTTTTCTCTAACTAAAGTCTTCACCTTCAATAATTAATTGAAAAATAAAGAATCCCACAAAAATAAATAGGAGAAGAAAAGACTCTTATAAGAGAAAGGATGAGTTATACAATCTAAAAGCACGAAATTAAGGGAACAAATATCACTTCAAAAATATTTATTACTTTCAATTGACTTTTCACTTACTCTATTCAGTTGGTTAAAATGTATGTTTAAAACTGTTGTCTTTTCAATAGTCATATTTATTTACAATGTGAATTTATTTTTCAAGTAATAAAAACATTAAGTCATTTTCATATTAATTCCCACTTTTAATGTGTGTATATGTATATATGATATGATTAATTAACATAAAATTAATATTTAATAAGTAATGACATAAGAGTAAATAAGTAATGACACAAGGGTAAAAAGGTAATCCAACATAGAGAGTCAATCAACATTAGCGGAGCATCCTCCCAAATCATAAATAAGGTTAGACAGATCGGTAAACAAAATTTCCAGCTAGCAAATAACAAAATTTTAAGCTGGCAAATAATTGTATAATTTGATGTACATATCCTAGATAACAATTTCAAAAAAAGTATGTAAGAGAAAGAACATATATATTTATAATATCACCACAATAATATTAAAAAATTACAACGAAGAAATAAACTAATCCAATTTAACATTAAAAAAATAATTGTACATGCAAATAGAGAAAGATATGTCATACTTTAATTAAAAAAAACAATATTCTTACCTAGGAAGAAAGTTTTTGCTCAATACACTTAGACACTTTTATATTGTGAAATAAAGAAGATAAAGAGACTACTATTATATATATTAATTAGTCAAATATAAACGTTTGGAAGTGAAATAGAAAAAGTTAATTTGAAAGCTTAGAATTTATATTTTATTTAATAATTTAGTCTGGTTAATTATTAATGAAAATAATATTAAATTGTTTAATTAGTAAATCTAAATGTGTATTTCAATTATTCTTTTTTTATTTTGTAATTGCACGTTTGGATTTACTCTACTAATGCTATTGAATAAGGTCTTTATTAACCCAAAATAGTGGTGTCATACGTTGCAGAAATGGTGATTATGGCAAAACTACATTATTAACAGAAATAATATTAAATTTGGATAGTGGAAGGATTGTTTACTAATTAAAATAATAAATTTAATTAAAGTTTACATTTTATTTAATAATTTGGTCTGATTAATTATTAATGAAAATAATATTAAAGTGGGAGGCAAAACAGTAATCCAACTTTGAGGTTGGTACTTCCCACTTTTAATAATATATATATATACACACACTCGGAGGTTCTTGAAGGTAGCTTATTACCACAATTAGAGCTTCTTTCTTAGTAATTAAAATCATTTGACAGGGAAGGACATATGACAAGGGAAAGAATATAGGTTCATCACGAGGACCTTCAAATTGGACATTGCAAACGCCTAGTCAGGTTGATACAACTATCCCATTGACAGCGTTCTGCAAGGCAGCATCATCAGGATTCTTCATTCCACCTACTGCTTCTATCACTTCTTCAGCTTCTGCAACAAATGCCTCACAGTGCTTTTACCAGATCAATCCCCGCTTAACACCTTCATAACATGTCTTCGTAACTAATAATATAGGTATAAACGTAGATATTTATTTCTTTTGTAAGAATTAAATATCAAGTCAATTCATTTTTGTGGATTGTTAATTTTTAGAACTGCTTCAGGATCTGATAGGTAACGATTCAAACTCCGCTTGCAGATTGGCTATAGTATTTGTACTATCCTTGCTTATTGTATTGATGGAAATATATCTTCAATGACTTCTCTTTCCAATTGTACTAACAACAACGGAATTCACCCATCCTTGTCAAAATGTAATCCTAGTCCTAGCTAGAAGAAATTCCATAATCGCTCAGTAGAGAAAAATTGTCCCTCACATCAACAAATCTCCCATTCTGATGCAGATTGATGGTAAGAGTTGTATTACCCGATAATCCAAAAAAGCAAAGATTAGATTCATCTGAGTCCTACATCCATCAAGAACATTTCTTATCTGAAGCGTAAAACTTTAGATTGTAAAGCGAGACATTTTTCAGAATAAATTTTATTTGAAAATTAGTATTAACTTATTTCCTAACTTACTTTAGAATTGTAGTACATAAAAATTTGAATATTAATTCATGTAAACGGTATAATCAAACACAACTCCAATCTTATAAATTTAAATAAAAGAAAAATAATTTGGGAAAAATTAGTGGCTTAAATGAAGGAGGTTGGAGCAAGATTAATTTTCTTATTATTTTGCAGTTAAAGTATTATTATATTTTATAACTAAGTGTAAATTGTACTTAAGATTTAAATAAATCATAGATTTAAAGTCAAAATATCGTTGAGCCTTGTAGAATTACTTTAATAAAGAACTTACCCAAATATATCATATTTTAAAAATATTTGATATTTATAGCTATATAATTCTGATACATATATAATTTATTTTTAATACATGATGCACAATATTTTATGGCATCTTATATAGTAGGGTAGAGGAGTATTAGTGTTTTACTACTTCAGATTTGACTGTTTGCAGCATGGGAGCAGATTCCCCAAAAAATCCCTGGGAACAATGAAAAAAAAAAGATATCTCGGTAACGAAAACTATAGGGGGCTGTATTGGCGAGATCCAACGGTGAACAGCATCCCTGGGAACAATGATAAAAAAAAAGATATCTCGGTAACGAAAACTATAGGGGGCTGTATTGGCGAGATCCAACGGTGAACAGCTGCCCAAAAGAAAAACCGCCTGGAAGTCCGAGGACCTTTAGTACTGTACTCTACCCCCGAACCAGCTTATTCTGCTTATGGGTTTTTGAGACGAGGGTTGCCAGGAAACAACCTCTCTACTTCTATGAGGTAGTGGTAAGGTCTGCGTACATTCTACCCTCCCCAAACCCCACTTCTGGGATTCCACTGGGTATGTTGTTGTTGTTGATGCACAATATTTTTAACCAAAACAAGCGTCATAAATTTTAAGACAGTTATAATATATTTATATTGCATGTGAAATTACATTTATACATAGTGTAATATATTCATATTACATGCATAATTTATTATTAATGCATAATATAATTTTTTCCATAATAATTATGATATATTTTAACACATATATAATTCACATTTAACTCATAATACAATTACTACAAGTTATAAATATATTTGTTAAATATAATATATCTAAATAATAAATAAAAAATATAAATTAAAGCAATAGATATTTTATAAAATGAATTCAAATAGATAATTATGTTAAATTTGATTTTATTGGACCCATGCACTCACAATTATCGGCAACTAGTGTAAATTATAATATTTTTGAATCATAACTATGAATTATAAATATAGCATATAGCAGCTATGTTTAGATTGATAAATTTTCTGAAAAAATAAGTATGTTTAAACGGACTATTTTAAGAGTAACCTTTTAACCTAAAATTTGAACCGGTTCAGTAGCAACCGCTTTCTGCCCGCCGCTATTTCTCGTTCCATCTCTTCCTGCTGCTGTTTCTCCCCAATTTTTTGGCTTATTGAACAGAATCAAAGGTATGTTTCTTCTATAATCTCTCTTTCCGTACTGTATACGTGAAGAGATATAGCAAGATGGGTAAAGTATGTTACATGAAGCTGAAAGGAAGTCAAAACTTGAGACTCCGTCTTTTACTGGCGACCCTTTCATCAAAGTCTATCATTATTGAGGATATACGTCCTGATTCTACTTGGCCTGGTCTTCGTCCACACGAGGTCTCTTTTATTCGTCTCCTTGAAAAACTTTGTGATGATTGTGTTGTTGAAATCAATGAAACTGGTAAAATCCCTAAATTGCTTTTTTTAATTCAATTCTTCTGTCCATATTCGGTTACAGTGCCCTAAACCCATTTTCCCTAGGTACAAAATTGAAGTACAATCCAGGAATTATTATGGGAGGAAGACATTTAGTTCATGATTGTGGCCTTGGTCGCTCAATTGGTTACTTCTTGGAAACGTTGATCCTAGGCTTAAAGGTATGCTTTTAGCTGGCTTCATGTTTATTTTGACTTTTAGATGTGCTTTCAACTTATTCTATATACTAATTCTAGTTGAAGTCGAATTACATACTACTTACCTCTCGTCAAATAACACATTACAACTCATTAACTAAATATCCAGAAGGGCATGACAACAACAATGTTTCAAAGAGGATGAACAGAGTGACGATCAATATTTCCAGTATGTAGAGACTTCAGACAGCTAAAATATCCTTTCCAAGGTTGCATAGAAGAGAAAGATTAATGCTCGAAAAAGACTTGATAATTCGTAATACTGTTGGAACTGTGAGCAACCGCTTAGTCCTTGACCAAAAACTTATGTGAATGACGGTCTTGATCGAATAATTGCTGCAAAGCTTTATGCAATCAAAAGAGACCATTGCAGATAGAGTGTATATGCAAAGGAATATTGTGGAGCAGAGAAGCCAGTGAAACAGTCTGTTGACTTCCATCATTGGAATTTGTTAGTTCAGCTATGATTGCTGCTGTTGCTGGTCGTTTTTAATTTGGGACTTGGGATGTCTTCCATTTTGTTGATGTACTTTGCTGTTGGCAGTATGTCGGTGATCATAAATAGGATAACCATCCATACTTGTTGAAGAGCAACAAAACATAACACGACCTACCCATTTGTGATGAAAAGTTAATTGGACATCCTATGAGTAGTGATATGTTGGATCTTGACATTGGAGGAAGATGCCAATGGATCAGTGAAATCAAATGGCCTCAATTTCATGTGGGTTACATATAGGTTCTGTTAGTTTTTTAAAATTGACTAACAAAAGGATGAAACTCGCTCATGTTGAGGACATTACTTAGGCTGGAGATAGGTTTATTCTCAAATAAAATTGCCTGGGTTTAGTAGCTCAAGGAGCTCATTGGAGGTCTAATATCACTCCCCTAAAAAGTCATGAAGTGCAAAATTAAATTCCAAAAAGTATTGAAACTGGTTCTCGCTTTGAATTTTACAGCTTTTGGACGTAAAAGCGTTGATTTCCTTATGATCAAGTGTGAGTCAAAAAGTGCTGCAATTATCATATGAATTTGCTCTTTATTCTAAAAGCTTGAAACAACCTTTTCAGGTATCACAAATGATGCAAAGGACCCATCTGTTGATACTTTTCGATCAACTACTTTGCCTATACTGAAACAGTTTGGAGTCCCTGCAGAAGGTTTGGAACTGAAAATTGAGAGTCGTGGAGTTGCCCCCAAAGGTGGTGGAGAAGTAGTACCTTCAGTCCCTATGGTCCCCAATAGTCTAAAGGTGAGTTTTATTCTCACCGACTTCATTGTTTTTGTATTCTGAGGACAGCTCAGAAAACTGCAATGATTTTGTTGACCAATGGTTTTTTGTGACTGCTGCTATACAGGCTACTAAATGGGTTGACGAAGGTCTGGTGAAGAGAATTAGAGGTGTTTCCTTTTCAACCAGGGTCTCTGTTCAGTTTGAGAATACCATGATACATGCAGCTCGTGGAATCTTGAATCCGTTGCTTGCAGATGTTCATATCTTCACAGATCATAAAGCTGGAGCACAAGCTGGAATGTATGATCATCTTGCAGATATCTCACGCTTGCTGTCTTTTTATGTAGTAATAATCCAGGTCATGTTTTAACTTGGACTCGCTGATTTTTTTACCTGAAAACCAACTTTGATTGCAGGTCACCTGGCTATGGAATTTCTTTAGTGGCAGAGACTACGTCTGGTTGTGTAATATCTGCTGTTACTGCAGTTTCTTATGCAAGAGGAGAAGATGATGCTGACCTATAGGATGATAGGAAAGATCTGATCCCTGCTGAGGAAGTTGGCGACCAAATTGCTTCTGCACTACTTGGGGAAATAAAACAGGGGGGAGTAGTTGATTCAACACATCAGGTGTGTATACTTTCTGACAATGTTAATCCTCTTCATGAATTCTATCTGATCATACCTGGCTCTCCTTCAACTTTCTGCACGACAGATTGACTTTTACTTTTGCATCTCCGAAGAACCTCTTCTGAGTCCTATTATACGTTTATCAGCATTTCAGAGTTAGCTTTCAACAAGTAATTTTGATGTGCTTATGGTGAGTACAGTTCCCATTCATAAACATTGCCTAGCACCATTTTGGGTTGAAAATGACAAGAATTTCTACTGATGGTCTGGTGCTCTACTCCGTTCTGCTAATTCTTGCATACTAATCTTGTTTCTCTATTAACAGGGACTGCTGTTTCTCCTATGTGCATTGTGTCCGAAAGATGTTTCAGAAGTTCGTGTTGGGAAGCTGTCACCGCATGGAATAGAAGCACTAAGGCACATCAGAGACTTTTTGAGTGTTAAGTTTGTCATGAAACCTGATGCCTCAACAGGAACTGTGAATCTCATGTGTCTAGGCTCTGGTTTTCAGAATTTATCCAGGAAAGTATCATGATAATAATGAACTGGGCATCATTTGGTGGTTGATTTCATATAGGGAAATATGTGGCTTTCTGGCTTGACATTCATCAATAGGGGTGTGATTTGGAGTGAAATCAAACAGAGTGCCACAGGCTGGAGATTTTTAGTTATTCTATATAAAAATCAGCACAGATTACATAGTAGATTTTTATCCAAAACACAATATCTTAATAGATGGAAAAGAACAAATCATGTGTAACAATTTGGACAATGCCAGCCAATGATCTCAGTGATTGTTGGTATTGCATTTTACTTGGCTGCTGCTCTAATTGATGTTGTTAGGAGGACAACTACATGGTTACCAGGTAACGTAAATGATGGAAGATTGGACAATGTGTATTGGGTACTGGTTGTAGGGGGAGTATTCAACTTTGGTTACTATGTAACATGTGCTTGGTTTTACAAGTATCAAAACATGAAGGGAATGCTGATTATCCTTCTGATGCGTGACCCCAATGCATGCTCTTATCCTCAAAGCAATGATTATGAATTTGCAAATAACATCATGTCATATTACTCCAAACAAAAATATCCGAAGTTTGTAAAAAGTTTTTGGTTTTCGGTGCTTGCTTGCTTCCAATGAACTTTCACTTGTATGCCTTATGAAAGTTTGTAACTTTAATATCAGACAGCATGATGCACGGACAGTAACTAATATTGTTTAATATAAATCGAAGCATTTTTGTTGATCCTCTACTTTTCCTCAGGCCCCGCAGTGATTTTCATTACAGAAGGATAAAGTAATTTATTTTTTTCGGCTCCACTAAATCATGTTCGATTGTTCCCAAGTGGATCTTAAATTCTTATTATCCAAACAGACCCTTAAACGTAATATCACAAAGCAGTAAAGAGATTACTATAATTTAAATTTGAAGGAAGGTCTCTGAAATTATTCCTACGCACGGAATAATGCCCCAACAAATGTCATTCCATATATCTCTGCTTTATCACTACTACTTGCTGCCCATTTGGTAGGCCACTGCATTCTCCAACAGTCTAGGATCAATAGCTTCTCCAACAGTCTCATATTTAATTTTGTACTTTATCATAGTCATCTACCGTCTCTCTATCTTTATGAGGTAATAATAAAGTGTACATACATTCTATCCTTTTCGTATCCTACTTTTAAAATTTCACTGATGTTGTATTAAAGCCATCTGCCCGGGCTTTCACCTCACGTGGTGATAAGGAGTTCGACATTAGGAAAAAAAGGAACATAAAACCTTACCTCCCAAGGCAGATAAATAACATAACGAAAACTAAGGAGAATCAATAAAGCTGCCAAGTAAAAAGGAAGCTGTCATATGTAAAAGAATTCTACATTGGACTCGTTAAAGACAAAAGAGGAGGAGGTGTGACCTGACCTAACCTAAGTGACAACTGACAAGATTGCACTTTGAATGATCCTCATTTGCATAGTCCATCCCTATTGTAAATTCCACCATGGCAGGCGACTCAAACATATTAGTAGTTTAAGGCGAAAATTAAATAAAAGTCTTAAACCTAAAAAAATAAATTAATAACGAATTTTATTCTTTTATCTTTTTGAAATGCAGAATTGTTTAAAAAAATTATAATTAATTTCATTCAATAATTCTTTTCAATTGATCATACAATGATACTCCAGATATGTCAAACTTATTCTAATAATTTTTTCTTTTTATACGACATAAATAATCTTTACTGTAAATAGTATTTAACTTAGTATTTTTTTTTAAAAATCTATAACATATTATTACTAAAATAAAAATTAAGATCTCTCAAATTTAGGGACCTAAGACACTTGTCTTTTTCTAACACTATCGAGCCATTCCTGACCATGGGCCACCAACGTTAAGTTGAAAGTCAATTTGGATATGTACCCTGTATTGTTACATGTCAATCCTCTCCACTATATATCAAAACATGAAGGATCATACTGATTCTCCCTCTTTTTAGTGATTCTTGGGTTAAATCAAATGCTAATATTCTCAAAGCAATAATTATCAATATGCAATTATTGTAAAAACATTTGCAAATGATATAATGTTGTAGTACTTTCTTTACATACATGGCCTAATGTCAACTTCAGACAAAAAATAAATGGAGGCATTGTTGTTGATCATCCTCTAATTTTCCTCTACCCGGCACTGTATTGCATCACAATAGGAAGAATGTTTTTTTTTTTTGGCTTCGATTAAAGTTCCACTACATGAGGGTCTACCCGGCACTGTATTGCATCACAATAGGAAGAATGGTTTTTTTTTTTGGCTTCGATTAAAGTTCCACTACATGAGGTTCCCAAAGTGGCTCTTAAATTCTTGTAATCCTTTTACAATGTGTTTCATGTTTTACTTGTTTACTCAACTTCCACAGATACGCTGAAAGACCTGATAATTAACATTTAATTATGAGGGAACTTTTGACATTTAAATCTAATTGGTGGTTGGCGTGTGTATGTATATGGTGGATGTTTGTATTCAATTTCTTATCATAATTGAATTATTTTCTTTTTAAAGAAAAATACAAAGTCTTAATATTTAGCGAGTTATATAAGTGCTTATATCATTATTATTTTAGTATTTGATTCATGCTTTAGTCGAAAAAATTTGTACTGATTCTATATTTCTTTTTTCATCAATATTGTTATGATAAAAATTCAAAGAGGAATGCATATGTTGTATCTTTTTTTTTGTTTTTTTTCTTTTTATTAGATTTTTTTAATTTATATTTTTATTTATGTTTAAATTAGTCATTTATAACTTTATTGAAAGTATGAAATGTACGTGCAAAGCACGTGCACAGAAACTAATTGTGCCACAATTAGCACTTGTTGGTATTGCGGAGGCATTTCATTATCCAGGACAAGTATCACTGTACTACCATGTTAACTAAACGCATGCACGCACATTGATAAAAACAACGACTAAAGATCAGATATAGGCTGATACTATTCTTTAATTGTTGGGTTTTATTTTTATGATTATGAAACTTATCTTTCCACTGTCCCAGTAGAAAGTCCATATTTACAGATATTTTTTGACTTGATAATATATATACATACACCAAGAGTTTGAAGTTATATATTATTTATCCTTTTTTTCAACCATGGAAGTTCCATCAGAGGCACAGTTATCTAGAAGAACCGGAGGCTGGAGCACCTTCCCCTTCATCATAGGTCTCTCCTCTCCCCTCGCTTTTTTGGTAGACCTGAACGTTATTCTTATAAGTATTGATGTATTTTATTGTTCAAATCTTTAATTACACATGATATTAAAAATCAAAAGTTCTAGTGCTATATAGAAAAGTTGCACTTCGATCCACTGCTCAGGATTTCTACCACGGATGTAATGTAGCGCCCAAAGCATCACCTGTTGTACCTTCGCAGACCTTCAGGTTTACCGTTTCGATTTATTTTTCTTATTTTTCCTTTTGTGTTACAAAAAAATTGTCTATGTTCTTTTTTATCAACTCTTTAATTTCAATTAACGTGGTTAAGATCATAAAATTAAAAGAAGAGTACCACAAAATTTAGAAGTCTTTGTTAATTTTATAAACCTTGTATCAAGTTAAAAATAGACAAATAAATATAAATAATAACATATAAAGACAGATATAAAACTTTATTCTTTAAAACATAACACACATAAAAATGAGGGGAGTTATATGACCGACGTTATTAAATTTCTCAGTGGAGGTGGATGTGAAGATGTCAGCATATCTTTATGTCGAAAGATTTCTTACAAATAGACTGTTTCGCAGTCATATGAAGCACTTTTCCTTTTTGATGGCTCAACGTTTCTCTAAATTATTGGGAATTGAATATTTTATTACTTTATTTATCATCTTTAATTATTCACTATATAATTTTGAAATGTTCAATAATATAAAATTAATGACATAATTTATCATTTTATGTCTATTTTTCTTTTGTTATTAAATAATCCTCACTTTTCAATATTTAGATGACTTATATTTAATAAAGATGATTTTATAATTTACTATTTCTTAATTCCTGTGCTAAGTCAATAATAAACAATGGAATACTTATCAATCTGGCACGAGACGTAAGCCCTAAGGATGCGGGCTAGTTCAAACAAGTAAAACCATATATTTATATTGTTGGGTAGTACTCACGTGAGACCTAAATTTGGAACTTTCATTGCCTACTTTGATAGCTTATATGTATTTCTTAGTGTTGTAGAGTTTGATGTTGCTTCTATATATGATGCAGGTTCTTGAACCGCGCTGCGATTGTAAGTGAAGGTGACATAAAATCAGATGGTTCAATTAATAATCGATGGAGGCTTTGTTCAGTACAAGAAGTAGAAGATTTCAAATCCTTAATTAAAATTTTACCACTATGGTCAAGTACCTTTTTTCTTGGCACAACCATAGGCGTACAAGCAAGTTTGTCAATCCTTCAAGCCTTAGCAATGGACCGCCACGTAGGACACCATTTCCAAATCCCAGCTGGTTCCATTCTAGTTTTCGTCCTCATATCTACTCCTCTATTCCTCGCCCTGTTCGATAAAATTCTCTTTCCTACGTGGCGGAATTTGGCTGGCAAATCACTTACACCTCTCCAGAGAATTGGGGTTGGACACGTGCTCAATTTTGTGAGCATGGGTGTGTCAGCGTTGGTCGAGTCAAAGAGGCTAAATGTATCAAAATCAAATCAAGGTTCCAACATTGTGCGTATGTCAGTTTGATGGCTTGTGCCACAATTAGCACTTGTTGGTATTGCGGAGGCATTTCATTATCCAGGACAAGTATCACTGTACTACCAAGAGTTCCCAATAAACTTAAAGAACATGGCGACCGCCATGATTTCGGTGCTTGTTGGCATTGCATTTTACTTGGCAACTGCTCTAATTGATGTTGTTAGAACGACAACTACATGGTTACCAGGTAACATAAATGATGGAAGATTGGACAATGTGTATTGGGTACTGGTTGTAGGGGGAGTATTCAACTTTGGTTACTATGTAACATGTGCTTGGTTTTACAAGTATCAAAACATGAAGGATCATACTGATTCTCCTTCTGAAGAGTGATCCGTGGGTAAAATCATCAATGCTAATATTCTCACAATAATTATCAATATGCAATTATTGAGAAAACATTTGCAAATAATATTATGTTGCATTACTTTCTTTACACCACTCCATACATGGACCAATGTCAACTTCAAAAAAAAAAAATCTAAAGTTTTGAAACTCGTAGGCCGAATTTTCAAATAATATAAATGGAAGCATTGTTAATCATCCTCTACTTTTCCTCCCGGCATTGTATTGCATCACAAAAGGGAAAAAGTAATTTTTTTGTGGCTTGCATTAATTTCCACTACATCATGTTCCCAAAGTGGATCTTAAATTCTTGTTATCCTTTTACAATTTGTTTCACGTTTTACTTGTCTACTCAATAAAAAAAAAATTAAGATATAATTTACTATTTCATACTTATTAATAAGTTTTTTTATTTAGCTAATTTATAATAATTAAGAATAATAAAAAATTATTTTACTTATTATTTCTTAAGAGATGTATCAAGTCAAACCTATAAAAGTACAACATGAACAGTGGAATGCTATTGTAAATTTGGAATTGATTAAACGAAATGTGATACACTGCATTCACCATCAGATTCTAGACAATACCTAGTCAACTTCCTCAGTTACGCTGAAAGACCTGATAATTAACATTAAATTATGAGGGAACTTTTGACATTAAAACCTAATTGGTGGTTGGTGTGTGTATGTATATGCATGTATATGGTGGATGTTCGTATTGAATTTCTTAACATAGTTGAGTTTTTCTTTTTTTGAAAAGGAAAGAACAAAGTCTTCATATTTGGCGAGTTGCTTAGGTAGAGAACTTGTGAGACATAAGTGTTACGTTAATATTTGTAGAATTTTGCTATATTATTGTTGTTATTATTGTGTAAGCTATTTAGCTAGTCGCTTGATATTGTTTTGGTGAACCTCCTACCCGAACCACCAATCTGCATATTTGCTCAGGCCGTCTGACCTTCTTCTAGAGTAATACTCTTTGATTTTTTTCTTGTCAAATACTGCCTCTGATTCCTTTTATTTGTCGTCTTTATTATAAATAAAAAATCTTTAATATATGTCATTTCACAAAATCAATGCATAAATGACACTATTCTTCCTATTTTACCTTAATAAGCTTTGAAAAGATATATATGACCAACTAGAAAAACTAAAAAAATAATAATTAATGTATATTAAGTAAGGGCAAAATAATACAGTCATATTTTTTTTTTAATACAAGTGTAATCATAAAAGATAACATATATAAAAGGGACTAGAGGGATATTATATAGGGAAAATTTTAGTGACCTTTGGCCATGTTACGTTTTACTTCGTAGTAACATTTTTCCTCGTGCTTTCTGATATAAGGCTCACCTGTTTCCCGTTTTTGTTTTTGTAACAAGTGATATTTTTACTATTTATAAATATTAAATAATAGAATCTTATAATATATATTTCAAAATTTCATTTGGTGTGAGGTATAAGGTATAATTATTTGGGGATGAATTACAAGACTAATCATTAGATTATTTATCTCACCATTTATACCTTAACGATATGATAAATTCTTTCATATACATAGTGAAGTAACTTATCCTGAGATAAATTGTTCAAAATGATTAAAGTCGGTAACATAAACATCCTTGGAGACCAAAAGGACAGTTCTGAAATATTATAAGATAATTATTATTTAAAATAATAAAATTAACACTTGTTTACCAAAAATAAGTAAGAAAAAAATAAGAGAAGTGAACATAACATCACAAATCACAAAAGAGATTAGCACAATAGTAATGGATGTTGTTACAAGGACAACTATATGGTTATCAGGTAACCTAAGGCTGGACAATGTGTACTGCATATAATTGGTTAATACTTACTATGTAATATGTTGTTGTTTTTGTAAGTATTTTGATAATATTTTTCATGGGTCGTTTCAATTGGACTATATAGTTAGCCCAAATTAGCCAAAAGTTTGGACGGGCTGAATTGAGACCAAATAATGTATTATAATATAATAAAAAGAGATAATTACGGTGCATAGCTTTTCGACCAAAATATTTATCAAGAAAGAGGATCATTCATTGTATAGAAATATATAGTTAGTGTGTATTTCATGTATAGTAAGATAATATTTAATTTTTTAGTATATCGTAATGTATATTTAGTGTATAGTGCATGCATAAGTAAACTACATTGTATAATCAGTGTATGCTTTCAATGACTTTTGACAAGTTATATTGTATAGTTATATATATTTTTTTAATAATTTTTGGCTATTTTTTATGTTAATAAAAGAGGGCTATATTTGTTGTAAAAAAAATTAGTGTATTGTATATATTTAAAACTATCCCAAATAAAAATTACTTGAAATGACAAATATTTAATACTTATTATGTACTTTAGCTATAGTTTTAGTTAATTATTGAATATGCTTACAAATTGATTAATATTGCTAGAATTTGTATAATTCAATCCACGATTCTAATTATATAAAAACAGAATTTGTATATGTTTATCATATTGTAACAATTTGTTGAAACATTTCATTTATATAGGTATGAAAAACTCATAAATTGTTAGCTATTTGTACACGATTTTTTAATATATTTGATTTGTATAAGTTATGAAAAATTTCTAACTTCGTATACTTACCATGTTTGTATTAGCAAGCAAAATTTAGAAATAGAAATACTCATAGCAAATAAAATTGTAACTATAAAATATAATTATGTAAATTATAGCTAAAAAGTATAATTAAATTATTTATCTTTGCTATTTATGAAAATTTGCTCAATATATATGATTCGTGCACCTTAGGGCCATGTAAATATAAAATTTCAGATAGAAACATTGTACTAAATTTTTAGGATATTCTAAAATCCAAGGCGCCCAGATTTCTAAAGTGGAAGACTTCAACGTAGAAGTTAAGTTATGTTATATGTCCTTTTGATATATATGCTCAAAGCCTCGAATTATATATTAAGAGACGTCGTGCACTGAATGAAAGGTTGGAGTCTTGAATATGATAAAATTTCTAGTAAATAACATTTTTTTAGGTTTTACATGACATAAATTCAAATTAGTCGAATTTCATCACATGTCTGATAGGACAAAATAAAAAAGAGCCCAGTTAAAGCTCAATTTAAGAAAGTTCTAAATTGCTTACTCGTAAATTTGCTATTTCAAAGGTAATTTCATTATCATTTTAAATCACAAACTATGGTCTGAGAGGCTAATAAATAGGGATGGCAATGGCGCAGAGCACAACAAAAAGGGGGGGGGGGGTATGGAGTAGGTTTAGAACTATGTGGGGCGAGTTGAAAATGAAAAAAAATTATCATATAGAACGAGACGATCGATTTAAAAAATTTATAAATTAAATTTAACATGTCACACACCTGATTTCATCCTGCTCCATTGCCATCCGTAATCGTAAATTTGATATTTTGCCCCTGTTTCTTAGAAAAAAGTAACCATGTGAATAATTTGGCCCCTGGGGCCCTTTGAATAAATTTCAGATATTTTTCCAAGGGATACACTAGTGGTGTATACTATCCTATTTATAGAAGATAATAATGTCAGTGTGTGTTGCCTCAACAAACAATTGTTGGTTTTGTCATTTTCCTCATAAGTCCACAACAACCAAACTAGCTACATGCTCATCTCGTTAAAGAACGACGCCACTCTTATCAATGACTGAAACTTGCTCATGTCATAATATCACTAATTATTTTGCAAACTTAATTGCTTTTTAAATATGAAGAAGTAAGACAGTATTCATATTCTTTTAGATGAGATTTTATCACCAATAACTAATTTTTCTATTCGATAAAAGTAGAAGTATAAAATTAGTATATATCCTATCATCTTCAAATCTCACTGATGAATAATTATATTGAATATGTTGTCATTGTGAAATAAGTATCGATAAGGGTTCCTTTGAATATAATAAATACAAAAATATAGTAATAGAAAAATGACTATAACTAATTATAAAGGTAAATTAGGAACTAGGTATAAAATTATCTCTTGATTTCATAAGGTAAAAATTAGTGAGTGGGGAGTCAAGAACAAAGAACAAAATGAAGCAATATTGAAATGATTATAATTAATAATAAATGTAAGTTAGGAATTACTCCTTCCAACAATAATTGTCCTTTGTTGACTCCACAGAGGAATTAAAAAAATAGTAAATGATAAAGATGATTTTACCAAATCACCATTTGAATATAATAAATACAATGTCTTGAAAAATATAATAGAAAAATAACTATAATTAATGATAAAGATAAATTAAAAACTAATTTCTAGATTTCATAATAGAGTGAAGTTTTTAGCATTTTAAGACGTTATTTAAATTACACGGTACCCTAAACAAAGGTCACAACAATTTTTCTAAGAAAATAATATATACACCAACAAGTATTCCAAATTATTATAATAGAGGGGTAAAATTCATTTTAATTAGCCCAACTTGTTAAAGAAGTGTTACTAAAATCGTTGCAAGGCATGTAGAAAATGCCGAAGGGGTCATCGATATATACATATTCAACACATGGATCATTGCTTTGTGCCCAACAGAATAATGCAAGTGTCAGATCAGATAACATGTCGGGTTACACACATAACGCAATACCAAATTAGTGACTGCCGAGTTTATCCCATATCTGAGAACGACAAAACGTTCATTCACGAGCGAATCTCGAAATTTATAAACTTTTAAATTTTGAATCCGCTTTGGACTAAGTTAATTAGTTGCTGCGATGAAACTAAGTGAAATTAAAAAATTATATTTATATATATATAATAAATTCTTTGATTTTTTATATATTTATTTTTTTCATATTGTAAAATCTCGTAATAAAAATTATGTCTTTGCAAATTGGATCAGTTGACTCTACTGGACCATCTTGTCAGCGATAGCATGCAAATGTTATGTCAAGCGCTGTCCATCGGACAACATGTCCAAGATAATGTGTATCCTCTTAATATGCTACTGGTGAACAAAAATAGAATGAGCTACTGGTGATTTTATGCCATTTAAAGAGAAACGACAAAACTTTTTTATGTTCAATATTTTTATGTAAGTTCGACTAAATTTAAATTAGCACCAAATATAATTTTATTTTGTGAGAATTTTTTTTTTTCATATTTTAAATTTAAATTCAAAATCTCTAATTAAAAAAATAATTTTATCCTCTTTATCATATTCTTTCCTATTGTCACGAACATACGTTTTTCCAAAAGGATATAGTTGACTTTACCGAGGAAAGAAGGTAATTCTTTCGTCCACCTTTATTTATTTACTATACTAAAAATAATATTCAATAATACATATCTATTTTGTGAAATTTAAATATAATTTTATACTTATTTTTAATTTATTCTTTTCTTTTATTATATTTTTTAAGACAATGTAGTATCTATTATATTCAAAGGGTGATTTGATAACATTATCCCTATTATTTACTTCTTCTTAAATTTTATAACAAGTAAATAGTAGACAATTATCTTTGGATTGATGAAATATGTTTTTCAATATATTGTATTTATTATTCTCAAATAGTGACTTAATAAAATTATTCCTATAATTTATTGTTTCGTAATCTCTGTGTCAAGTTAATAATGATCAACTATTATTGTACAGAGAGAGTACTAACTGAAAGTGCTAGATGATTCGTGTTTGGCAAAAATTTTACTCCCTTCGATCATTTTTATATGTCATTTTTATTATAAATAAATAATACTTAATATATGTCATTTCACAAAATTAATACATAATGACATTATTCTTCTTATTTTACTTTTGATAATTAATGAATTTTGAAATCAAATAGAAGAATTAAAAATAATTAATATATATTAAATAAGAATAAAATAATAAAATTATTTTTTTAATATAAATATCATCATAAAAAATAACATAAAAAAATCACAAAAAAATAGTAACTTTTGACTCTGAATTCAAATACGTTTATTCGTAAGTTGTTGGAATTCAAAATTCTAAAAAGAAGTGTTTTCTATTTAATATTTAGAAGCTTCAGAGCGGTAAAGTTAATTTTGTAAATAAATTATTTTGGGGTTTAAATATAATTTTTGAAATTTATACGCAAGTGAAATACATTATACTACATTTTTTTATTAAATAAAATTAAAATTTACCTGCCGAACAAGGAACCCTCGGGAAGCGTATCCTCATAATTATATTACGATTGAGATCAAATAATAATTTTTTTAAAAAAAAAATCATAAATAAGGGGGTTGGTTTGATATATGCTTGCTATATAGACTAAGGTTTCTTACTCCGTTACAAATGTTATTTTGTGATATATTTTATTAACAGAATTTCATTGTTATTAATTTAATTTTTATTTTATCAAATCACCAAATTTTTTTTTTATGTATATATAAAATGACTCAAGTTTACTCGCATCTCACGAAAAATTACAAAAGTATAGAACTCGATGAACAAGCAAGTGATCATCTATAAGTCCAATTCTTTCTTGTAGTTAAAACGTACAAAGAAAATTATGAATAAACATAAAAATCTTTATAAAATTGTTTTTTTTATTCAAAAGTTAAATTATATTTTTGCGTCTTCATTTGAGTATTTTATTTTATTTTAATTTAATTGGACAATTTTTTTTAAATAATTAAATTTTATTAAAATATAATCTTTTAAAATTTTGTAATCTTAAATTCTTCCCGTAGAATATCAAAAATTTAAAATTAAATTTTTTTACTAATTATAGATACGAATACTCGTTTTTAAAAAGAGATAAATGAAACACTTAAATTAATACTAAGGAAGGAAAATAATATTTTAGCTGTCTCAATTTACATGATATTTTTTATTTTTCACAATTAAATACTTATTGACATAGTAAATTTATTATTTTATCTCCTTTAATTGATAGGATTCTATATATATATATTTACTTATTATATTTTTTAAGGATATTAACTCAATGAAAATAAATTAAGAGCATAATTAAAAAATTATTTTATTTTGATTTGTCAACGATAACAAATAAAATTAAAAATCAAATAAGAAAATTTTTGACAACTAAAAATAAACGAATGAAGCATTTATAACTAGCAGAATTTTTTTTATAAATTATATGAATACTTGACGACTCAAAATATTTAAAAGATACTATATAAAAATTTACAATAACAAATAACTTTAAAAAAAATTTAAAATTCAGAATGAATACTTGACGACTCAAAATATTTAAAAGATACTATATAAAAATTTACAATAACAAATAACTTTAAAAAAAATTTAAAATTCAGAATGAATACTTGACGACTCAAAATATTTAAAAGATACTATATAAAAATTTACAATAACAAATAACTTTAAAAAAAATTTAAAATTCAGAATGAATACTTGACGACTCAAAATATTTAAAAGATACTATATAAAAATTTACAATAACAAATAAATTTTAAAATTCAAAAAATATCACGTACATCAGATAGAAGAGTGAGATATTTTGTGGTATGCATCCCCAAAAAGCAGTCATAGAGATAGGGTCTTCAACTTATAAATTTGATTTTACCCCAAACATTGGAAACAGAATACTCGTAGTAGTATAAATTTTACAAGATAACTAGTATAAGTATAGTATATATATACACATCCAAGTCTTCCTAGAGAAACTAAAAGAGAGGATAAAATAAACAGCTAGCTCGTGAGCTAATAACTAATACAGCAATGGAGAAATCAGTCCAAACATTTGTAGATGAAGCTGCACCAAATCATGTCCACTCTTCTACCAACAATAATAATATTAAGGGCGGTTGGATTTCGTTTCCCTTCATCATAGGTCTTCTCTCTTCCCCTCTTCTCTTCTCTTATATATCGTCACGTGTATATAAGACTTCTTTTGGTGAAAATTCTGATTCGAGTTCTAAAAATATTTGAACTTTGATTAGGGAGCATGGCAGGATTATCAGTGGCAGCAGCAGGATGGAATAACAATTTGATAGTTTATTTAATAGAAGAATTCAATATGAATAGTGTGAGTGCTGCTAAAGTGTACAACATGGCGAATGGGTGCAGCACTATTTTTCCAGTTTTGGGGGCCGTCGTCGCTGATTCTTTTCTCGGATGTTTCTCCGTTATATGGATTTCTTCTTTCATCTCTTTGCTCGTAAGTAATTAATTACTTTTTCCGTTTTCATTTATTTGACCTATTTTAACTTTCTAAAAAAATAAATTTTATAATCTTAAACTATACTTTTCGTTAACTTAACACGTGAGAAATGCAAATTTAAGCACATAATATAACTCATACTTTCTGTTTTGTGAAATCATAAAATTTTGCAAGTACTATAATTTATTTCTTACAAAAATCTTTGAATATTTAATTATTTAAAATAATAAAAAAGCCTCTCAAAAATTAAGTTAACATAGGATAACTATATCAAATATATTAAGTTGTGAATTTTTAAAAGAAAAAGAAAAATCAAACAGAGGAAGCATTTGTCATTTCATCTCCCGAGAAAAAGATAGCTTCTACCGTATCATTATACAAGTAGGTATATTTATTAGGTAAATTATAAGTGAATTAATTCATGAAATTGGTGACTGATATATTCTGTCTTAATTTATTCAGTATTGGACAAAGTTTAAGAAATATGTAGATAAGAAAGAATTTAAAATTTGTGATTTTAAATAAAACAGAATAATTTGTATAGTTTTGAAATAAGATTTTCGTATATGCTACATATTTCATTTGTATAGAGTTATATCGAATATATTGTATATTTTTAATTCAAAATTGAATTGTGTTTTTGCAAATTAAAATGCACTAATAATTTAAATAGGGGTGGTAGCTTTGATCCCAGAAGACGTCAATTCATGAGAAAAGGGAAGCCATTATCTCATATCATTATATTGCTAAAGATAGTTGTTTAATTATAAGCTGAATATGTTGACAATTTGGAAATTTATGTGTAGATTTTATTAAGATATTTGAAATTGCGTTTGTTTGATTAAAGTATTAAAATTTAAAAGCATGTTCTCAAACGTAACATCATTATGTAGATAAATAAATTATTTAAATATATATTTTATTTTATTATAATCTCTAAATCTCCAATTTCAAATTATTTTTCCACCACATACTGATAAATGGAAACATTATCAAATTCTTAGTGGAGTAATATAGTACTTCATCGGTCCTATTTTATGTAATACTCTAACGCGTAGTCAGAAGTTTTTTTTTTCGAAAAATAATTTTATATTTTTTTAATTCTTGTTAAAATAATTTATAGTTACGAAATTCTTTTAAAAGAATATTGTGTGAAATTTAAAGATGCGTATACTAAACATGTTGCGATAAGAAGTGGAGGGGTTCCAAATGGCAAATAGAAGAAAGAGACGCGAGTAAACTGTTTTCTCTCAAAGTGCGCCACGTCATCACATTATTTCTTTGATTCATACTTGTTCTGTTTGCTGCAATTTTGATTATTAATGCTTTCCAACAGAGGTATCCATCTTTGCTTCGATGGGGGCTGGCCCAACATTATGACACTATTTAGCTACCAAAATATGCACCTTCATGAGTTGTTACAACAAAAACTGACACAAAATTCAACAGAAAAATGATTTAGCACTACATAGTATGACAAATTAGTACTGCCACAATAATATATTTACTTGTCATTGTTTTTGCTTTTTTAAGTTAACTTGACTAAATTTTAAAACTAAATTAAAGTAACCTAAATTTAGATGATTAAAAAATACTATAAGTTATAATCCTTTTCATATTAATATGCTAAAAGAATCTATTTAGAATGTTGGTCAAAGTTTATTTAGTTTGATCTCAATAAGTGAAATAGTAACAAGTAAAAATAAATAGGTGGATTAATAATATATATGAGTTGAACTTAGCCTTGATTGAGATGAAAATAAAATAAATTGAGCTAATAATGAATTGAGTTATTAATCGTCGGAATATTACCTGTGGTGGGATGAATTGGAATAAATTGAGTTAACAGACCTGTTGTTTGCTTTATTTTTTATGTGCATCTTTAGGTAACGTGATCGTGCATATACAGAAAATCTTAACGTGCCATATACTGTTTTTTTTTTCAAATTGTGGTGTAGGGAGCGTTGCTTCTCACTTTCACAGCAGCCGTTGACATATTGAGACCTCCAAAATGCTTTGATGGTTCAAATGAATGCAAAAACGCATCAACATTCCATCTTACAATCTTATATGCAGCTTTAGGTCTTGCATATTTGGGAAACGGAGGAACACGTTTCACCATTGGATCAATGGGAGCCAATCAATTCCATAAGCCAAATCAACAAGCGATTTTCTTCAATTGGTACACTTTCGCGCTCTACACGTCTAATGTCATTGGTAGCACAGTCCTTTTGTATATCGAGGACAACGTTAGTTGGGTACTTGGGTTCTCCATCTGTGTCGCATTCAACATCCTTGGCTTGGCTATTTTCTTGTCTGGACGCCAATTCTATCGCCATATTGAGGCACAACAAGAAAGCCCTTTCATGAGTTTGGCTCGGGTTGTCGTTGCTGCTATTAGGAAGCACAGAGAACCAGTGTCATTAGGAGGTGAAGAGTATTACCATGAAATGAAAAAACAGGACAGTGCAACAAGTGCTCATGACCTCAAACATCCTAGCAAATTCTTCAGGTAACAACATTCTCCCTACACAAAATAGTAGGTACTTCAAAGCATATTATATACATATATATATATATAGCTATTAGTAGCCAGGGTTTTTGGAACGAGGGTTCTCAGAAAACAACCTCTCTACCTGTATGATGATAAGGTCTACGTACATTTTTACCTTTCCCAGACCGCACTAGTAGGATTCCACTGGTTATGTTGTTGTTATTATTAGTAGCCAGGAGCCCAAAATGGGTCCAATTGAAATCCTTTAAAATGAAGGGTGTTCTCTGTTTTATTAGGTTCCTGAACAGAGCAGCTTTGATCACAGAAGGAGATAAGAAACCAGAGTGTCTTGCTGCTGAGCCATGGAGACTATGTACAGTGCAACAAGTAGAAGATCTCAAAATCCTGATAAAGCTTTTTCCAATATGGACTACTGGTTTGCTTCTATGCACCCCACTAGTCATACAAACCAGTTTAGCAATCCTCCAGGCCCTGAAAATGGACCGGCATTTAGGATCCAAT
Source organism: Solanum virginianum (assembly GCA_000787875.1). Lineage (NCBI taxonomy): Eukaryota > Viridiplantae > Streptophyta > Magnoliopsida > Solanales > Solanaceae > Solanum > Solanum virginianum. Next base: position 198,579 of record DF357232.1, read on the forward strand.
TTCAAAATCCCAGCTGGTTCTGTTATAGTCTTCACATTGATCTCCACATGCATAACTATTACCTTCACGGACCGAGTCTTATTCCCCTTGTTAACTAGACACATCCGTACATCTCTGACACCACTCCAACGGGTTGGGATAGGACACGTGCTGACATTAGTCAGCATGGTGTTATCCGCCCTAGTAGAGTCAAAGAGGATAAAATTGGACAAATCCTACCACCAAAATAATGTTGTGGTGCCAATGTCATTCTTCTGGCTGGCACCACAACTAGCTATTACGGGCATCGGTCTAGCTTTTCATTCTCCAGGATACGTCGGATTTTATTACCAAGAATTTCCAGGGTCGTTGAAAAGCACGTCTACCGCGGTGGTGGCGGTTTTTGTTGGCTCGGCATTTTATCTAGGAAATGGGGTGATGGATTTGGTTCAAAGAGTTACAGGATGGTTGCCAGAGAATATAGATAATGGTAGATTGGACAATGTTTTCTGGGTGATTTGTGTTTTAGGAGCTCTAAACTTTGTGTATTACCTTGTATGTGCTTCATTTTATGAGTATAAAAATGTTGACCAGGAACTAAATGTTTCTATAGATAGAAATGAGCACAAATGAGATAGTCCTGGATAAAAAAAGATAAAATTGCTGACGTTGTACTATTATAATTTAAGATTTAGCTAGTAGTTTTACTTTTTGGTTTTCATTGAGCAAAAATTTTAGTCGATGAAACTTGCCTTTTTCATTATTTGTTGACTTCGCAAGAGACAAAACATGTTTATTTCCCCATTAGTTAATGTAGAGGCCAATGCATTTAGGGTAACAGTCCATTTTGTTTCCCCAAAAGAGACGCAAATAAATGAAGATAGCTCAAAATATTCTGCTGGTATAGAATTTTTCCACCAAAGTTTTGGAGACTTAATGCATGTAGCGCCTATCGATAATTAAGTATTTATGACTATTAAAGACTACTATTTTATTTTATTTTTGTGCATGTATCTTTTTTTTAAGGATGGAAAACCAAAACAAATTTGAAAATATCTCTCAGTGGACTGAAATAGTTTTCAACAATTTTATTAAACATTGAGATTTGAAGGATTTTAAATAGCCAACATAAAAATATATAATCTAAATAATTTATTTTAAACTTAAGCAACTTATTTATATTAAATATTTTTATTGTAGTAACTAAAAGCAAGTTTCAACAATAATATAATAATGGCAAATGAAAGTACACGGACAAACATTCTAAGTTAGGACTTCCATATTTAATTAAAATTCCACATTTGTCATCTTATAATTTTGTTTCAAAGGAGGACATTTTAAATGGTAAAAGAGTAATTGTGGTTTAATAAATGAAGGAATATTTTTAACTCAAAAATTAATATTAAGGGCAATTGGAACAATAGGTTGAAGAAGAAATATTTTTACTAAATTAGGGTAATTTATTAGATGAACTTATGATTAGGGCTGAGTCGGAATTTGAAAGTTCTAATTTAATAATTTGTACATATTCACTGAATTCCTCATGTAACATATGAATTTGGACCAAAATTATTAAGTTCGGCCAAATGCATAATTGAACAAACGAACTCCATCCCAAATTACTAGAAGGTTCATATAGAATTACAATAATACATAACTCCTTATCTGTTTCCGATTTTTTAGATCAAAATTCACATATCAGTAGTATCATTGAAATATAACTCAATTTCTCATCAGCAATTGAAAAGAAAACATAACTGTATTTTATTTTTTTGGTACATTTTTAAGCCAGTGCATATGGAAGGGTGAAATATAAGATGTTAAGGACAAGAATAAAAAATAAAATTTAGTAGAAAATTTCCCTCCCAAAATTTGTTAAAATGCAACAAGAAACCGTATATGATCCACAAATTTTCGGTTTTCATGATTACATCTATTGCAGTAATTGCGAAGCTCGAATTGCACATGTCATGGATTACATTCCTAATGTAAGGATTCTCTAATTTCTTCTGAATTCTACTTTGATCATTTGAACAATATTTCGATTAAAATTGCTATCTGTTTCATTTTCTATTTCTATGAGGTAGTGGTAAGTTCTACGTATATTTTACTCTCCCTCGTGGGATTCGTTGCTGTTGTATTTCATAGAGGAGACTCAACCCTCACCTATTTGTACTTTTGTATTTTCTTGACTAAGAACAGAACAACTTATTAGGTGCATTTTCTTCTCCAGGTGCACGACTTAGACTATGGAGGCTACTTCAAAAAAACTGTAAGTTTCATGATTTTGATAATTTGGAACAATTGTGATTTGTCTAAGCTTTTATTTCTGAGGTCTATGTATTATTTTATGCAGGATAAATGTTGTTATACTAGATGAACCGAAATTTCACCAAGAAGAAGATGGAAATACTGTAACCAGAAGGAATACTTATTGCCTCCGGTGGAGACTTGTAAGATACTAATAAACAGTAAAAGATCATTTTGATTTTCATGAACAAGACGATTTTGTTGCACTTTCTTAAATTACAGAGTTGATGATTTCTTCAGAGTGAAGCCACCCTACGGTCTGAGTATTTCATAAGAGGAAGATTCTTTATGAGATTGTAAGTTTTCTAATGACAATTTTGCAAATTGAGGATATGCTGTGTTAATTTCACATGAGTATTTTGTGGCAGGGGCATGCTTATGTGCAAGAATCGTGTAACGTTGAGTGATTCTCTTATTGGAAATGCAAATCGACAGGACCATGTTCAAGGGGCTAATGAGCAAAATGCTGGTAAAGATAGAGACGCAGTGAACAGAATCATGATCGAGATGAAATCGTTAATGAACAGGGTCCTAATGAATAATGATCAAGATGGAGCCCCACCAATGAAGATGTAGATCAGGAAATGTAAACATTGATAACCTACTCATGCTGATCAAAATGCAGAAACATACGATCTACCTTGCCGATTACAATTGCCGACTATAAATATGTAGTCGAAAATTTGAATATTTTTCCGACTACTATCATCGGTATATTATATGTTTTTGTTATTATAATTTTTTAAAACTTTCCCGACCATGATTCTGACTACTGAAGTCATACATTTGACGGAATAAAATTGATAAAATAATTGATTAATTTTTCAATTTTAGTAGTCGGAAATTTGTTAAAAATAATTAAAAAATACATTTAATAATCTATCAGTAGTCGGAAATGTACATAAATAATTAATAAATAGTAATTTGTATGCGCCGACTGCAGTAATCGAAATATATATTAATTAATTATTTGGTTACTTAAATATTACGACTATTGTAGTCGGCATCATTAAAAATAATAAATTATTATTTTAATAATCTTCCGACTACAGTAGTCAGAAATGTACATAAATAACTAATAAGTAAGTTGTATGCACTAACTGCAGTAATCGAAATATATATTAATTAATTATTTAATAATCGGCATTATTAATAATAATAAATTATTATTTTAATAATCTTACGACTACAGTAGTCGACAATTAGGTACATAATGGTCTCGCCTAGTGTCATACTATTCTGACTAGCGACCATTTGTCATAATATTCTGACTACAGTGGTCAGCATTTCCTACTACCGTAGTCGGTAATTATTTTCTGCCGGAATACATCTTATTTCTAGCAGTGACTGTGGGGGCGATTAAATCAGATGGCTCTATTGAGAATACATGGAGACTATGTACAGTCCAACAAGTGGAAGGCTTGAAATGCTCGTCCCTTTGAGGAGTAGATTACTTTTATCCAGTGCAGTGATCATTCAATCAAGCCTGATAGTAACTTCAGGCCTTAATGATGGATTATCAGATTGGATCCCAGTTCAAGGTCCCAGCAAGTTCTATTTGAGTCCAAATTTTCTGGACTGCTACAATATATCCTCCATTGACAGATTACTTCACCCCTATTTCTTACACCTCTCCGAAGCTAGGATAGGCCATTTACTAATGATCCTTAGCATGACCATCTCCACTGTGGTGGAGTCAAGGCGGTTGAGGCTCACGGGATCCCTCCATCTCCAAGGTCAAACCGATGCCATTGTTCGAGAATTTGGAGAAGCATTTCATATTCCAGGAAGAATTTCTGGCATCCTTGAAAAACCAACTGATAACCCAGTGAATGAAAAATATACTTACTAGTACAATTCAAGAAGCATGGATACAATAAGTTCCTCAAAAGATTTCCATGAATGAGATACTGCTCTTTACGTGAAAGGGAAAAAGAAAGAATCCATTAAAGTGGATGTAAAAGAATTACAAATAGAAGGTTTAAATCGTGCGTCTTTGGAGAAATGTAGTTAGCAGCTTTTCTTGCAAAGCAGTGTCAATCTACACCAGGAACATGTTAGGTGGTGAATAAAAGAATTTGAAATAGACCAAGTTTAGTCAATAAAAATCAGGACTTAGGAGGCCCATTGTGGTGGAACTTTGTACAGTCATAAGGTCCAAGTTGATTGTTTTTCTTCTTCACCTGTAAGTCAGAAAGATAACAGCTTAAGAAACTCAGAAGAAATTGGCAGAACTAGACAAGATAAATATATGCGACAGCATGCTGTTTTTCCATTTCTACAGGTCAATACGCCCAATGACTATTCCAAACAATAACTGTTATAATTAAAATATAAACATAGTTGAAATGTCCTGGTGGAAGCTAGCCTCTTTTACCAACGTTACTTCAAGCGATTAATTTCAGACAATATTATGACAGTTTCTAGAGTACGCTATACCTAGCAAAGGCTTTACTCTTTAAACATATAGAAAGTATTGATTTGGTTTTAATACTTTCACAAGATAAAAATGAATAAACGTCATCTAAAAGATCAGTCTAACAGGATCACTAGAAACAAGAAATCCCACAGATCCTAATGACTTCCCAGCATCCAGCTTTTTATCCTTCTATTAAAATCTGTGACACATTTCAAACTTTAGTTTTTTTATTAGTTCAGAAACAATTGAGACAACCTAATAACTCATGGCTAATCGTATATTCACCCTGTATATTTGTCTACTAATTTTGTTCATGCTAGTTCCGTCAATTATTTTAATGGACGAAATGTAGTTGTTTTTTATTTGGTTTGTTATTGACTGTCAAAAGATGTGTGGAATTGTTTAGAAACTTGTATAAGAGACATTACATCAAACTTTTGTTGGTGACTTAATGTGCTTTTATTATTTTGTTGGTACTTCAACAAATTTTCGATTAGAGGACTATATCGAGGCTTGGTTTATAGTATAACAGTATGACATTCAGCTATTAGTCTATATCAGTAATTTTTAGCCAAGGAAGAAGCACAGTATCACAAGTGTCGTGAAAGGTTTGTCGTAGTTCTCAAGATCCTACAATCCTATGATCAAGTCCAAATAGGTTAAGGGACTAGGTCATGATTTTTACATTTAAGAAAGTATTCTTCTATTATATAGGGGAAAAAAAAAAGAAAGAAAGAGAGTTAGAGAGAAGGGTTTTGCATAATAAAATTTCACTTTCAACAACATAACCAGTATAGTTGCACAAGTGGGGTGTATGCACATCTTACCCCTACCTTTGATTTCACTTCCACTTACATGAAAATACAGCGATAGAACAACTGTATAATCTACCAATTGGAATTAAGATGCTTTTCCGTTATAAAACACTTTCTAACAACATTATTTATCACTTTTGATCAATAATTCTAGTTAAAAGAGACGATGTGAAAACCCTCTAAAAAAGTACCAAAATGTATCTATCTGGAACAAAATGTGTGTGAGGTTCTCGGAAGAGCTGAACCACATAGGGTATACTGTTAGTAGCCTAACCAAAAGGTATTTCTAGTTTTGCAAAATGATTACCAGAACCATTATCAATGTCAAAAGTTAAAATGAACTAAAAAGCAAATCAATTCTCACTTAATTGGTAGCCTATGCCACCGAATCAGTTTAACTATAATAAGACAGAATAAAGTTGAATGCATTCTCATTCTAACTTGTGGCATTCATGTAGATATGGCATAGGCTACCTCAAACAAGAAAAGAAGCATGTATTGACAGTGACATACCGGAGACCATGGGCTTGGCTCAGGCAAGGATTTCTCTTGGGGTGAGTTTTGTACAGCACCACCTTTCATGGTTAATATGTCCTGTAGAATCAGAACACAAGAGTCAGTTACTCGATAATTTATCTGATAAATCATGCTACAACAATAGATTTAGAGCACTAGAGCTAACATTCAGCCCAAGTTTGTCTCACTCCTAAGCTAAGGTTCAGAACACAACATTTAAGCATGTCAAGCTTGCCTATTGTTCTGGACCTATTATTGTATGGTAACTTCTTTCAGTTTACTTTAAAAAATATGATGACCAGCTAATATCTCATCAGTTTTTCCAATAATACCACCTGCTATAAGTGAAGGATTTGGATAGAGGTGTTGAAGAAAACTGCTCTTGAGGAAACTGAAGATGAGTGGAACTAATAATATATGCTTCAAATTTAATTATGTTTGGCTTCGATAGATCACAGTATACAGCTCATTTATCGAAAAGAAATTACCTCCCCTGCAGCTTCCATTGCTGCCAACCATTCATCAGAAAATGGAACTGCATCCCGTGGTGGTAATATCAAAAGGTTGCCTTTCTTCAGACAGCTCTCTGTATTCTTGCTGCCATCAACAAAATGCATTTTAAAAATTCTCCAAAAAAATTGTAATTTGTGAAATGCTAAGTCCACAAAAACCAATGGAGTTATTTGGGATGAGAAAAGTTTATGCAATACTCACACTGGCAAAATGGTGTCGTCATTTGTACATTGCTCGGTATCTTCCAGCCCATGGAAAAGTTCATTCTGAGAACTCTCACTTCCACTAGGTTTACCAGTATCAGATTCCTCCACCACAATATCTTTATTCAACATGTCAACTACCTTCTTTCTGATTCTTGATGAGGTCTGATCCCCTTCAACAAGTTCTATGCAATCAGTTGTCACACTTTTTGTATGGTTTTTACTTGTCTCATCAGATAAATCAGATTCCACAGATAAAGATTCAGCCGGATATGATAGTCTACCAGCAACACACTGGATTGCATCCAGTTCACCAGCACCACTATCACTCCCATGAATCAAAGGTGACTCCTGGTTCAGAAAACTTGGGCTTTCTAATCCACCTGCATCCACACTCTTTCGTACTGGAAAAGCATCTCGAAAATTCTCAAAGGCATTGCTGCTTTCACATTCTTCCGCCACAGGGATAGAGCTTTTTGGAGGCAATAATTGAGCCTCATTGTTGTGTGTCTCCATGTGTGCATCTTCTATCTGTAAGATATTTGTGAGGGCATTTGTTGTCTTTCCAACTTCATTTGCTCGTGTTGTATCTCCAAGTTTTGGAGGAGTATGAATACTCTCTGATAAAACCTTATGATACCCCAGTTCTATTGGATTGCACATTTGTGACTCTTCAACTATCAAGCTTTCCGGAGACAGCATACCAAGCTTCAACTTGATTATCTGATTACCATCATCAGGCTTGTTTGAGAAATCTTGAATTTCAACATCATCCATTCCATTGGAGAGGAATACGCTGTTGATTAATTTGTTATCTACACCCACTGAATCAAGTATACCAGATCCAATTACATTTTGCATTCCCCTGGAAGATGAACCAAATTCCATTGAGGAAGTTAAATTGCCCTTATTGCGACAGTTCAATGAATTGTGAGTTTCAGTTTCATCCACCACTTCCAAGACAGACTCTATAATTGGTTTTTTACGTTCGTCAATCGAACCAGGTACATCAGATACCATCTTGTCTCTTGTTCTATTATACGATGAACCAAATTCCAAACAGGAAGTTGAATTTGCAAGAATCTTATCACGATTGACATCTTCATTGGTTGAATGATTGCAATTTCCAGGAAGAGTAATTTTGACAGGGCTAAAACACATGATATCTGCAGGATCTTCTCCAACCACGGTAATTCTATTACCCTCTAATTCTGTCTGTGCACTTGTTTCATCAAACCTATCACAAGCACTTTCATCTGATCGATATGGCAGAGCGGATAAACCAGTTTTGTCAATCTGTCCATCTTGGCTTTGATCTGTGCAAGCATGTTTACTAAGGGACTGATCACTTGAATGCAATACGCTACCACCTTGGAACTTGTGTTTTGAGTAAATTGAAAGCCCACCAGGATCGGTCTCGCAATTTTCATCAGATAAAGTTTCATTTGAGATATCTGCTACTAAACCTCTTGTTTGTACTCTATCTGTGATCTGCTTGCTGGTATAAGCTTCTTTCAGATTATGAGAATCTTCATGCTGATATGCAACTTCTGACTTTTCCATCTTTACTTCACTAAAGTCAGAGCCTATGAGATTCAAGGACTCACAATTCCCACCCCCATTATTCCTTAGTTCTCTCTGGACTTTACTCAAATTGCTCTTAATCTTCATAATGTACTTATCATTATCAATGATCCCATCATCATCAACTGCAAAGGACTTGACGTTTTCAAATTGTCGACCAGTTAAATTATCGCAGCCGCCCATGTAACCTTCCTTCATTACCTCCCCGCTAAAATTAATCATATTCCCGTGCTGCGGGTTACCAATCAAACCATCAATTTTTGAAGAAATGTCAAATTCTTCTGCTTCATTTGGATTGCCATCTTCCAGTCTACATAGAACTAGAGATTGTGTATTATAGCTAGCTTGTGGAAACTGAGCATCTCTAAAATCTGATCCAGCAGAGCCTTTATTTTCTATAAAACCAGGGATGGAGTTCATGAGATCACCATCTTTGTTTATATGTTCAAGTTTTCCCATTTGTGGAGGATGTTGCCTGTCATTCATCAGCAATTCTGCATCCTGAAGCTTCTTTTCTTCGTGCTGGATGTGATTTGGTACTTGGTCATCAAAATTACCAACATGATCTCTGAACTTATCACTAACTAGATCAAACTTCTTAATAACACTACTTGGAATGTTCACTCTTTCTACACTGTTTCCCTCCAAGCCTGTTTTGATTACTTTGCAGACTGCTGTTGAGCTTTCCGACTCAGATCCTAGTATCTTACTGTTTAGATTTGCTAAGTTGTCCTTGCCTTCTTGCCTTGCTAGTGTCTCTGGTGGCCTCAGATCGCCAGACCTTTGCAATGGGCACATACTAGACTCGTCTTTCAACAAGCGATGTGTATCTGAAGCTTTTGTCTGCAATCACCATATTGTTGTCATGTCTTTAAAATAAAATGCTATAGCATGAGCATGCAGCCTATGCACCTAAAACAAAAGAACCTAATGCTTTTCCAGAATAGTCCTGGATTGCTAATAATACCTGACGAAAAAATCCTAAAGAAGGTGAGGGCCTCCGCAAACCCGATGGTTTCATGGCTTGTCCAGGCAGGTATGGCATACAACTAACAGCAGTATGAGTGTTGTGAGGAAGACGAAGTGCAAATGGTGTACATACATCATGATTTTCAGATGAATGTGCTCGGGTAGATGGAACTGTGACATCTGGATTCATCGCCACACCAGTATTGCGAGCTTTATTAAGTGGAGAAGATTCAATTGATACCTGTAATTTTGATGGTGATTTCTCCTGCACAAATTAGAGTTCAGCAAAAAAGAGGGGCTGTAATTTTGTTGGTTAACTAGCAAATATATTGAATGTAAGCTAAATTATTTAGTGTTGTGTTCTTGAAATTTGAACAGTTTTTAATCACACCGAATTTTTCTAAAATATTGAGCTCAAAACTTGAACTAACCCTTCTGCCATTTCTCCTTAAAAGACACGATGAAGATTTATCATTGAAATTTAAAAGAAACTTTCTTAACCACGCAGACTATTTCTAGAATATTGAACGACTTGAACTGAAGCTTACATCACTTCCTCTCAAAATGCATGATGAAGATTTATCCTTGAAAGGTTCAGCATCAGTTTTTGCTTTCTCTTGGCTATTTCTCAACTTTCTAGAGGAGCTCATTAATCCCAAATTCTTCTGAATACCAAAAGCTGAATGCGCAAAATACGAAAGTTACTTTCGCAAAATACATTACCACAACACATTTTGAATACATCCATTTCCATGATAGATATGGAAACAAATCACACTCAGCAAAAGCCAGAGGAATAGATAACGAAGAGATTACCAGAAGCAATTACTTGATTCTTAAAATGACTTGCTCTTGGTATGCTACTCTTAGGGTTTGTAGGCAACGAACAAGAATTTGGCTTTGAAACTTGACATTTTGGTAATTTGGAATCCTTGGTCGCAGATTTTCCATGATTCATGTTTGCAGGCCTTTTCAGTCTAAAAGGATATTAAGGCTCATCATCTGTACACCTCCAAATGCAGCAAAATAAAAAAAATAACAACTTCTTGGAAATAGTTGAATTTCAAATGTATCTAACATGTGCAAGGATATGAAGCAGAAGACGGAGGCTGAGAACAGCTACTAGATTTGGAGATATTTCTACCATTGTGAGACGCTAGCACTTTACTTGAGGCCTGAAACCATGCAAAAGTTTAAGTAAACAACAAACTGAACTAAGATGAGTATCATCAGACATCATGGCCATGCTTTATGAGATGAAAAGTCAAGCTGGTCTTAAGCTGAGATCTGACCTTC